>JAHWFP010019472.1:0-11044 GCA_023313725.1 Lithobius niger
TTATGAAAATAAGCGTATTAACAATGATTTCTTCACCGTTATGATTAATTCTCGTAGTGAGCGGTGTGACGTTTTCAAAGTTCACAAAAAAAAAATACCTATATGACGAAAAATAAGATTCTAAATCGGCATTGTTTCAACTATGCTATGGTATCAATTGTGTTAGTTATAGAGGAACTGGTAGAATCTTGAGTGAAGTTCCCGCCTTATAATCATGCCCGTTTATTTTTGAAGACTCTTAGCCCAGAACGGGCAATTCACCTTACATTCCAGCCACCTTACAACCAGTCCAGTACGGTAGTAACACGTGCTTAAAGTTCTAATGTTATAAAAGTCGATGGTTTATTCCCTACTCTGTCACTCTGACTGCAGTCCAGTACTTCTTAACTTACTCGCGCAACCTGACGTTATTTGTAAATTAAATTTTTTTATGTTAAGTGTTTCCTCTAAGAAAGTGTAGGTAATAACATTCTTGGTGTCATATAGCTAAATTTCTACTTCTGTTTTAAAGAAAATTGAAATTCATTATGGTTGAAATAATAATTCTTTTTTTTTTTCAGTCATATGAGCAACTTACCATCTGTTGAATCCATGGATCGCATGCATGGGAGCGTAGGCCGTAGCATGGAACCGTCACCAGCGACATTTGGTAGCAGCATTGACCACCGTATGCCCAACAGTTATGAACTGACCTCCCCCGCGTCCAACGCATCCTCCTACTTAAACAAGAATGTTAATTCCATTGATAACAGTGGGACCATGTCCCAAGTGTCGGAAGCACATAGCCTCCTGGTGAACGTTGTTCTTTCCGACTCCTTGATGAACCTGTTCAAGGATCATAATTTCGATACCTGTACTATGTGTGTGTGTCAGATGGACGTGTATGGTGCCGATGCGCGCGTTTACCTTCCGCAGGACGGAGGGATGGTACCTTCAAAAGAGTCTCTTTACAAGTGCACCTGCGGCTTCAGTGCAGTAGTGAATCGCAAGTATGGTTACCAGGCTGGCCTGTTATACGAGGATGAGGTCGAGATCACTGGTGTGCGGGACGAAAACATTGATAGGCGGAAACCTAGTCTCCTCGTCGGCGAGACCAATAAAGACAATTCTGCCGAGTCGGACGTGAACAAAGAACATGACCAAATGCCCCAGTATTTATTAGAGTTGCTAAGGCTACAATCGACCACAATGTCGTCTTCGTACAGTATCCTGTATAAAACGTCTCGTTTGTACCAGAGTACGCTGGTTAGTACACCCCAAAATACTTTAGAAGTGAACAATGGCTGTGAAATGGTGTTTTCTGCTATCGATTATGGACGTCAGGCGGTGGACAACTTTCACACGGGAAAGCTAGATGAAGCTCTGAAGCCAACTTGTCTTCACAAGTGGCCTCACTTACCAGGTAAAAAATTGCCTTAACTAATTGGACACTTGTGTTTTGATAAGGGTATTGGTTTTGCTTAGTTTACCCCTAGTTGCGCTGGATTTTTAAGTTGTTGCTACAGTATTCTTGAGACGCCGTATAATAAACCTCGAAATAAGAAATTTTTAAAGTCAACTTTACCTATTTACAGTGAAACCTCCTTCTTTATAACGTTGGTCCAAGGCCCTTCTGAAACAGTGTTCTATCATGTTTATCTTTATAAAAATAGCTTTGCTGTAACAGGTATCGTTATAATCGGGTTAAACTGTATATGTGTCTTTCTGTTCATTAGGTGGCACCCTTTATAACGGGATGAAAGAATTTGTTAGATAATTCCAGATCCTTTAAAAATTTTAATAAAACGGGAGTTACTGACAGTGGCGGGACAATAGGGTGGTCAGTGTGTTCAGTTTTACTATGTGGGTTCCTGGTAGATCTTTAATGTAAACAGTTGAATATTAAGGCTGTGCTGAACCGATTTGCGGCCGATCAGCAACTATCGGTTCGGTAAACGAAATTCCCACCGATGGCCGATTTTGTACCAAGGCTTACCATTCGGATAGTGCCTGCTTCAATTGCACCTTTAAAATCAAGCTGCTCAAGCTAACTACATACCTGACTGCACTTAGATTTTACCGTTATTACAGTAGTAAGTCCAGATTCATCATTTATTATGCTTTAAATCCTGTTAAGAACGCTACCACTACGTCTGGCTGTTATGAATGACGTTTTAGACTGAATCTTGTGTAAATGATCATGCGTTTGATTTGGTCCTAGTGCACAAATATCATCAGGAAAGCAAAATTGTTCAGATGTGCCTGCTGACATGCATCGGTGATTATTGCAGCCGGGAAGCAATCTTTAGGCAGTCAAATTTCCCTACATGTTCAGGTTTATCCGGGAAGCGAAAATCCTATTTAAATGCATTTGAAACTTCTGAAGTGAAATAGACCGTTATTGTAGGCTACTTAAATTTTCCATAAACATTTAACAATTATTCCAATTGACCTATGGGAAGGAAACAAAAAAAAAAACCTGATAACAAGACGTCTAAAACGACAAATTACAAAACGTCGTTCATGATTTCATTAAAAGAAATCTCGATACACAGGAAACAAAATATGCTGTATTGATGTCTTGACCCACTCTACTCCTGATGGCCTAGTTATCCTTCTTCCTCCCTTGAGCCGACTGCTGTCGGTGCCCACACGTAAACGAGCTGCAGGTTGTTGCTTTTGGTCAGTGGCCTGCCACCCATCGAATCAGCAGCTACCAGTAAAAGCACGATGGGAGCAGGCAATCCCGGATATCGGCAGGGCCAGGCGTCCCCTCTCGCAGTGTAGTACCGCAATTGTCCAACTGTAACGTGTTTACGAGTATGTCATACTAAACCAGAGTATACGAGGCAAGAACGTTAGTAGACCGACCATTGGCGTAAACAAACAGTGACACGAGGTATCAACGCAGTAAGAAGAGGAGCCGCACTGCATCGAAAGCGAATAAAGCATGTGTATACCGAGCAGCTAAGCTGTCATTTGTCATTCCTGGCTAGACATGTATTCAAATAATGTATCTTGAAATATATTGTTGGAAGCAAGGAGGGATAGCACATTTTAATTAAAATGAAAACATTGGAATACATTTTTTTTACCCAAATATAAAGTAAAAATTTGTCCGTTACTATCCTTAGCCTACACAATGTAAAACATGTAGGCCTAGCCTAAATTAAAACAAACGGTAACAAACATGTGGAGAAACAGAATTTATTTATTCTCAGGGCTCGAATTGTCTTAGAAAAAATGCATAACAGAAATGCGACACAAAATGCAAATTTGCGTAGCAGTCACGAAAAAATAATTAGCAACTTTTAAAGAATAATTTATGTAGTAAAAAACCATAAAAAAAAGTTTACTTTATTTGAAACAATAGCCATTTTTGTTTCACTTTTATTTTGCTACACGCACGAATGCTTGGTCAAGATTATGTCATCCGATGCACGTTAAGACTATTTTGACCCGTGTCTGAAACGAAAGCACCACCAACTAAATACCGAAGGTGATGGTAGGACCAATGATTTCCCAGAATGCATGTGCAACACTTGGCCTGCCTATAAAGTAGGAGGGACTAGCATCTCTGTGTCAGCCAACACGATCATGACTACGCTGTTATGTTGTCTCGTTTAATACAGTTGTGTCGCTAAACTGCGATACATTATTTAATTTTGCATCGCTAAAGTTTAAATTTGTGGTGCAAATTGCGATACGATACTGCTCATTTCGAGCCCTGGTCAAGTGCCTGGCAAAAATCGAATATCTGCAGGTTTTTGTTCGCCCAACCGATTTTTTCCGATCAGCCCAAAATCTGCCAAAATCTGTTTGGTACAGCCTTAACCCTCTGGGCCCTAGAAGCCGATATATCGGCTTTACATTATATACGTTTGAGTTAAGAAAATAAAAGCTTAGGACCCAGAGGGTTAATAACTAGTATGGAAACCTACAAACTATACAAAACTTGACTATTTCAACATTTTCTTTAAAAAGGTACCTACAGAATAGTATTGAAAAATGTATTTGATATTGGTGTCCAAAAGTAGCAAAACGATACTTTTACAGTATTGGCACTCCTGTGAGTTTGAATAAGATTAGCATCAGCAATCGGTTCAGTAAAATTGGCATTGCCGGTTGGTTCGGTACACCGGTAATTTTTTAACTGCTTTACTACGAATCAGTTAGGTGGAAAAAATGCGATCAGTGTACACCCTTACTGCATATACAGTGTGTGTGTTGTTTGCACGTGGGCCGTAAGTGTACTTGTCCCGCCATTGCTGACTGACCATGCTTTTGTAAGTCTTCAAAAACTTCTTGTTTTGAGTTGCCTTCATGGGGCTATTTCCTGGTAGGTTCAAAGTTGCCTAAATTGATGTGCAAATTAAAAAAAAAGTGAACTACTGTATTTATGTAGCGGAATATTTCCTTTTGTTCACATACTTGAAGTTTTCCAGCTATAGATTAATGACACACAATTAAAATAGTAAATCGAAGACAAAACCATTTTTTTTTACTGAACATTCAACAGTAGGGTTGGGACGGTTAAATGTTTAAACGGTTAACCGGAAGTTGAACGTTTAAACGTTTAGTATTTTACGTTTATTTATAACCGAAAAAATGGGAAGACGGTACTAAATTTGTAAACATTTTGTTGCAAGGTGTCAGTCTTATGTTTTGTCTCGCATCATACTTAACTTTTTTTTTATTAATCATTTTATTCTGATTGGATATCCATAAATTTTGTTTATGTAATGTACAGTAAAGCCTCAGTTATCCGAACTGAGGTTTTACTGTATCCGATTATCTGAACTGCTCTTGGCCAAAAATACCGAAAAACTTCGGCTAAAGAAATCGCAACATTTTCTGAACTGGGCGATCTTGGAATGCTGACAGCCACTGGTCATGCTTCTGCAGTATTTTTTACCCACTATGCCATTTTATTAAATGTTTTTTATTATCTTAAAGTTGTTTAAAGTCCTCAAATATTAACGAGCATCGACAGCGCTCGTGCAGTGCATTGCGGGCCGCCATCTTTGACTCCAAGCCGGCTGTACACAAAGCACGCGCGCACACTAGCTCCAATGGAAACGGCCGTTACTCGCTTTGCGTGACGTCATTTCACGACTGGCCCCAACGCGTTCAACTCTTACCTAACACGAATCACAAATCGGAGCTCCCGATATTAAAGGAGGCACCAGCGGCCGTTGAAACGGAGCAGTTTATTCGTTGAAATTAATGTCAACATTGATGGCAGCCGAAAAGGGGATTTCCCGGGCGTTCAAACGTCGTCGGAATTTTGTTGGAATTTTCGGCCCAATTTTGTTGCTAGGGCGCGGCTGCACCATCATGTTGGCATTTGAAGCATGTATTTTCCCTGTTGCGGCCAAAACCCCACTGCCCGCTCCCGTTATTCCTGTTGGTGTTTCTGGTTTTATTTGTGCGACATTTATGACATAAAAAAAAATTAATTTTTCGCCAATTTAAAACAAAACTTTTTTTTCTAGTGTTGTTTGCCGAGTGGCCGAAATAATCCTATTTTGTGCACCTTTTTTTCCTGTACAAAGACCTATATTTTTCTTTAAAAATTATATTTTTGAACTGCTAATTTTGGCTGTGGTGCATGGCATTTGAGTCTTGTTTAAAGTGCCATAACTTTTGTTTTCAGTAAAATTACCTCCAAGTTGTCAAGACATGATGCGGCTACTTCGTTCGCTACAGCCTTTGCTTCAAGACGCTATTCAGAAGAAAAGAACAACAGGGTTGTGGGAAATGACCCATTCTGTTTCTGGACCCCTGACGTGGAGACAGTTCCATCGTCTTGTTGGGCGAGGTAAGATCATGATTTTGACGGAGATACGCAATTTGTACTGTAGTTCTCTCTTGGTTTGCATCCGTACTTGAACAATTTGGTTCCAGCTTTAGTGTGATAGCTATGCCTGACTGATTTTGGTATTCCGTTATGCCAAATTCATTGTCTCAACGAGAGCTTTGCAGTGATGTGAAATAGTCAGTAGCTTATTTGAACATTATAGGGCCAGACAGTAGCTTCATTATCAGTTATTACCCTAACGAATGAAAAAAAAATTTGAAAGCCATTATGTTCACCAAATACTACGTGTAGACTCTACTCTTTGTCTATATTTGTTCATTGCCAGGATCTTACACTAGTAGAGTCCTGGTCTTTGTGCCAAGAGGGAGTGAGATTGAAATGTGTCACTGACTATGATGTGACTGCTCACAAATGTATAAATGTTCAGTTGTTCACCCCAAAAATCAATATGTAGTAAGCAGTAAAATGCTTGAAACTGTTTTTATTTTGAACGTACTTATCTCCATTACTAGCAATATTTTCTAGATTTAACCTTTAACCCCTTCAGTGCCATGGCTGTGTGTATGCTCATGCAAAAATGCCAAAAACTAAGTCCAAGAACAAAAAGCGAGTTTCCCTGATCAGGACTGTGGTCTCCGTGCCTAGAGAATGTCAGATTGAATTACATTGCCGATTGAAGTACACAGACTCTAAAGCACCAAGGTTTCTAGTGCACCTTCTCTATATCGCCTTCTGGTTCTCTCTCCTGATTGGCTCTCCCATTCAACGTAGTCTCGCCACGTGCTTTACGTTCATATCTTTTGTAGGCATCACGAAATTAAGCAGTACTAGATTAGAAAATGTAGGTAGATAAATATAAATTATTTAAGTGGATGACTTACCTATACGCTTGCCTAATTATCATTTAACGTAGATTAATATTTAATAAACATTAATACCAAATTCTACTCACAGTGTATAGAATGACCTTTATGAAATTTGGTAATTTAGATTGATTTAGTTGATAATAAATTGTGAATTATGATAAATAAATTTACGTGATGCAATGTTAATTGTTTCATGGTTTGTTTGTCGTCATACTCATGTGACAAACAAACCATCTTACAAAATACCTAATTGATGGGATTAGTGAAATATTTAACCACGTTAAAACGTGTGTTTGTGTAATATCAAATTATTAACTTGCAAATGCATTTTTACTACTGTAGCCTAAAAAAATGGCATCAGTCTGCCGTATTGTCAAATGTTACTCTACTTATTGGCGATTTATTGTGCTTGAATGTTTTCTAACTATACTTTTTTTGGTATAACATATTATTAACACCTTGATTTTTTTTTTTTTTAATAGCGGGAACAGAAGATCAATGTGAGCCGCAACCCATTCCGTCTTTGTTGGTTGGGTACGACAAGGACTGGTTAGCGCTCTCACCATTTGCAGTCAAGTACTGGGTAAATAACCCTTTATACAAGATTAATTTTGTTATTATGGCATAGTAGAACTCGGTTATCCGAGTTAATTGGGATGAAGGGATGTTCGGATAAACTAATCAAATGGATAATCCAATTTGCATGCTGAACAAAGAAATTGAATTTTTTATTTGAGTGGAGCCTTGTGGTGTGATAGTGTACTTACAACAATACTTTGGAGACTGATGTAAGAACTATTTTCCTTTTTTTTTTCTTCAGGAAAAGCTTTTGTTGGAGCCGTACTCTTTAGCCAGAGATATTGCTTACGTCGTAGTTGCCCCAGACAATGAATATATCCTCAACAATGTTAAGTCTTTCTTTAAAGAACTCAGCGGAACTTATGAGGTATGCACAGTGATTTTGTATTTCTCTATTATCGTGAGTTCTGGTTATTCCCAGCTTGAACATGTCGATCAGATCGTTTTCATTTTTGTATAATTGTAAGGCTTGATTTTTTGCGAGTTCTTCGATTACTATACGTTGATCTATTTCACTGAAAAATCAATCAAAGCTGGTATAATTAGAGAATCATGTCTTTTAATTCATCTATCCCAACGAGAAATGGCGAGAGCGTGCGCCATGTAGGGTTGTGACGTCTTCTTTCGTAAATCCAGTTAGGGTGTGGTCGTATCCTTCACGTTTCGCTGCGCGAGTCACGGGCGACATGGTTTTTATTTATCTGCGCAGTTGCACAGAAAGAAACAGTGACTTCACGTCGCATGATTCATAAGGGATTTACTGGAGCTGTTACGAGAACACATCTGTTTAAAGGAGTTTTAAAAACTTCGCACAGCTTGAGCACTATTGACGTTGTATGCCTTTTATATTAATTCCAGTACCTAAACTGACGTTAAAGTTAAAAGTTTGTGGGTTTAGTACTATTTCTTTTAAGATTTGTTTCGTTCTGGTCACTTAGATGGAAATCTAGGTTGTTTGGTGTAGCTTTACTGTTGATATACAGTGTACTTTAAGTTTTTAATATTTTAAAAGGATATTTAAGAGGGCCGCATTGTGTTTACAGGTCTGTAGGTTGGGTCGTCATTGTCCCATAACGAAGGTCCTTCGTGATGGTATTATGAGGGTGGGAAAAGCCCAAGCCAAGAAGTTGGCTGATGAACCTGTGGATGAGTGGTTCAACTTGACAGGTAGTTTACCATTTCTTTATTATTGTTTTTTTTGTTTTGTTTTTAACTACATTAGAATTTTAATGTATGGGTTCATTTTCTTGTTGTAGGTGATTCTAACGTTGCCACAAAGTTGAAACTCTACGCCCAGGTGTGTCGGCATCATCTGGCCCCTCATTTAGCTACCCAGACGATGGACCGTACGCTTTTGGACAACCCAGTCGTCAGTAAGCCACCGGAAAAACCGGCTGCTGCTGCCTCTCCTATGCCTCCTCCCACTCCAGAAAATCAAGACCGTGTACCCACTCCTAAGTCAGCCGACATCAGTGAGTGCACTAAAGGTTATAGGAATGAGTTCAGATAACAAATCTTTGTAGCTGTACTGCTGTTGTGGTTAGGTTCCTAGTAAGGCTGTACCGATCCAATCATTGCTGATCAGAGCGTGATCGGATCGATCGGCAAAACGATCACATTTTACCAGTAACCGCTCCAATCAAACCACCCTTAAACTTATCGCACAGAACGGCACCGATGGTACGGACTATTTACTTCGGTTTTCGTTCATTCATTATCACTTACTTCTTTGTAATGCAGTACCAAAAGTCTTCCAGTTACTCCAAACTAGCAAATTTTCGACTGGCAATCTTTCTCAGGCTTGGGCAATGAGACGCACACCTTCTCATTAGGCAATAAGGTGTGCGTCTCATTGGGCAATGAGGTGTGCATCTCATTGCCCAAGCCTGAGGAAGAATGCCAGTATAGGCATTCAAAAATTTCCTGGTTTGGAGTAACTGGAAAACTTTTGGTACTGCGTTACGAAGAAGTAAGTGATAATTATTACACAGATGCTGTCCTATTTTATTTTCTTCATCACGTTCGTTATAGATGATGTGAAGAATTAGCAGCGGCTCCTGTTCGTTTACCTACTAATTGTAATTTGTTACCATCAGCTTGTTAGCAGTTTAATATTGTGTCATGACCGCGACGTGCAGAAACGAATTTCGCCCCCTTAAAGTCATTGTTGGACGTCCTACTTCCCGCCTGGATCGTGCAAGCATTAAGTGTCAGTTGAGCAAAGCCCTCATATGCATGTGCACTACGGTGTCATTCTGATTAAGTTGTGCAAACATTGCAATGTTACCATTCGTTCTGCTGGTTTTGCCTGCTAAGTTTCATGTCAAATAAAGAAAACTCCAATGAAAACCGAGATTGTCAAACTTCATTTTCGACTACCAGTTAGATACATGCAACTTCGCAAGCCATGCAACTTAGCAAGTCATTCCATTCAAAAACATGTAGACTATGCATCATATAGAGGGAGTAAATTTTTGTGTATGATCGGTACGATTTTTATTTGATGGGAACAGAATGATCGATCGACAAGCGATTGGCAAGGTTGACATTTCTCCACTGATCGGATCAAGATCGGATTAGAAGCAAAATTGCTGATCGGTACAGCCTTAGTTCCTAGTTATGGACAAATAATTACGTACTTGCCAAGATATACGTAGATTAAAAAACAATTCATATAATCTTCCCATAATATTCAGGGCAGCACCGATACCACGGTATCAGAAAGGATTCGTATCGACTAGCAATATCAGTAAAATGGCAGTAAATGCCTGACTCTCGGAAATTCACAACTCAGAACGACAACTGTGCCATTTGCGAGAATTCATTGTTTAGGGGAGTGCAATTCCGTATTTTGTGAGTTGAGTAACTCAATCGAAACTGCCCCGTACCATGTGATATCCTGTCAATAGGCGCACGCCACTTCAGCATTGACCAAGTTAGATTTGTTGACTGAGATCGAATGTACGGGGGTGGTCAGAAGTGTACTAAACGAAGAATCATGAAACGTCTATAAAGGAGGAAGAAGATACCGTTGGTTGATCAAGACAAATGCTGTCAAACAAAGTCTTTTCGTTGCTACTACTTAAATATGCATTACATACCATAGGAATAAGAAAAATTTGTTACCATTGCAAAAACTAGAATAAAAATCTTACTAGAATTACAGGATCTATGTCACTTGAAAAAAGGATCTTTGCAACCCAAGTGTCGTGCCATGCTTCCCTGCCAACTTATGCTCAGGTGGGGTGCCATTTGGAAGTTGTGATAGCCGTTTTAGTTGTGCTGTGGTTCCGACAGTCCTGGGCCGATTTTTGTTCTTATTTTTTGTATTGGTAATGAATCTTTGTTCCATACAAATTTGTAATTTATTCCCATTAAGAAGTTCGCAGTGGAATGACTTGGATGGCAATTGTCAAGGTCATTTGTCTGTTGTTCACTCAATTACCCTTCGGCCACACTTCGTACAAATTTCATGATTTTTTTTGTTTAATAGTACTCGAGCTATCAAGCTTGATCACCACTTCACTGACCATTCTGTATATGAATGACTGCTTTAAGGCAGCCCACCGACATCGCAGTAGCAAAGTTACCAAATTTGCTCTCCTTTAGAACCCATTCTATTCTCCTAGAACTGGTTTAGTGTTTATCAGAATGATTGTTAGTGCATCTATGTTATTGTAATGTACCGAAAGCCAAAAAGGCAAGTGCACGTTTTGCCTTAGCTTGCATGATTTTTTAATGTGGTGGTTTATTTTTTTTTCAACGTCTCCGTGTTCAAATTTGAATGAGTTAACGAATC
>JAHWFP010019475.1:0-31278 GCA_023313725.1 Lithobius niger
ATTTTAACAAGTAAAATGAAACTTCAATCATGTAACTTCTTTTTTTTACGGCACTCTTGACTTTTTTGTTTGTAATATAGTTTTAAACTAAACTAAGCTACGTTTGTAATTTCGAGGCCTGGCAGCTATTAACGATAGAATGGTCTATTTATTTCGTCGATGCAGGCTTTCAGAGCTAAGCGGAATTGTTTCAAAGTAGCAACAATTATTACCCCAATGTGCCCTCTTCTGTTGTTAAAGATGACAAACATGAATTGTTTCAAAGTTGACGGAAACAATCACGGAGTTTAAAATACAGCAGGTGCTTGCATACTGAATGACGTACTCAGTGGTAGCATTTTTTTAAGCATTCAAGAAAACACAGGTATGCGTCTTTTTTGGGGCTGCACCAAAATTTCGACGAAATGTCTTGGTAACCTTTAGTTGCATGAATTAATTTCAGATAGTTTTTTTATGGATTGTATGGGTCAGTAGTGGGATTGGAACCATCATTTGCTTTGTTTGGACATGAGGACCTGACCACTCAGCCAATGCTGCTCGCTTTGCTCGGGGAGGGGAAGGGGGATGAGAAGGGGAGATCACAATAAGTGCTTATTGAATGTGCGCATCAAGCAGAAGGGGGAATACGGAAAAGTGCGGGAAGGGGATGAGTGTTTTTTGGGGGATAATAAATTTATAACCAAACGCTAGGGGTGGCTGGAGAGAAAGGCAGGGAGGTATACAGACCCACCAATGCTGGAGGGTGGTCGGCGTGGCTTGAGAGGGAGCGGGGGGAAGTCTGCAGATGGAGGGGGGGGGGAGAAATTAAAAAAGCCACGATGCGCCGGAGGGCGTGCAGTGGATTATGGGGGCAGTCGGGGGACCAGGGACAGGATTGGTAGTGCGAGTTGGGGTGGGGGGGGGGGGAGTCAGAAATTGAAAACACCAGTAACTTTACTGACGAAATACTGGGAGAGACTAACTCCAGGAAATTCAATCGCCGTGCTGCATGCATGGGTCCAGCTAGTGAGAAAATAATAAATAATGATATAAATGCAATGAAGGGTGTGATGGGGGTCGTTTACACTAGAAAAAAGGAATGACCTTGAATTAATATTTCAAGGTTATCCTCGTGCTATCTTTCAAAAGAGATACGATACGGCAAAATAGCAAGTTGGACTCAAGGACACAATATGACCAACAACAACGAAAAAACTTAAAATCGGATAATAAATAAAATAGTTATGATGATGTTTAAAAGCTAACTCGGAACATGCTGGCTGCACTGTAGTGAAGCCAGCTTTACTGCAGTGCAGCCAGAATGTTCAGAGTTAGCTTTTAAAACGTCATCAAAAATATTTTATTTATTTTCTGAAATTGAGTCTTGTTTTTTTTTTTTTTTGTTGGTCATATTGTGTCCTTGCGTCCAACATAATTTACTTTTTTGCCGTATCGAAACTCGTTTGTAAGATAGCACGAGGATGACTTTGAAATATTAATTAAAGGTTGTCACTTTTTTCCGGTGTACACGTCCCCCATCATACCCATAATTGCATTTCTATCATTATTGTTCTCTCATTACCCATTCTCAGGATATCAGCTTGTAACTCTTTAGTTGCATCACCCTGTAGATATTAAAATTGGTTTTGTATCAACTTACTTGATGCCTGGAGACCTGGTTTTAAAAAGGTGCTGAACATTCGTGTTTCTGAAGCACGGTGGTGCGTGGAATGAGCAAGCAGAGCGAGCGATTTCCACGTAAATTAAACCTTTTCAACCTTTTCGCTTTGCTCTCTCTCTCTCAATCTTTCATCTCTCAACCTTCATAGGGGATTACTTCTGGAGGAGAAGACGTACAAATGTGCAAACAAACAAATCGTATGTTTTGAATGATAGATGAAATGCAGGCGCACTTAGGAATGTGATACACGAATTGTGAGCAATAATTACAATTAGTTTGCGTCGAAATAATCAGCACATGATTTTGTGATGCTCTTGGAATCGAAAGAAATTACTGCAAGCATGCATCGACGTGTACGTAGCTCTTGGATGGCCAGACTGTTGGAATGATTTTTGGTTATCATTTGTTCATGCAGTGAAACCTTATGTAAAACGCGTACTGCACTCTTACCATTTGCTTGATCGTTTTAGAAGTGGAATGTCTGTCAGCAGGACAAGAGTTGCAGCATGAAAGTTTCTCGACTGTAACGTGATGATGCGGATGAGCGAGCGAAGTGAGCGACTGCGCTAGTTATTAGTTAAGGGAATCAAATGTATACACAGCAGTCACTTAATATTAATACTCTTGAACCCAGGCAAGACAGACATGGTAAACAATTTTCCTCCTAGATATGGAATTAAACAAAATTACATGATATTGCTGTAGTTTTTATGGACAATAAAACATGGTACTGGAAAATGTGGAAAGGCAAGCAGCAGTACTTAAGTTACATTATGGCGATTTATATTAGGGCAGTTCATACTTATTATAATAAATCGTTTATTTGGACACCGTCTTATTTTTTTAAAAATCCAAAAAATTTGTCCGACAACTATGTTTGAAATAGTTCACAATAAAGAATGACCAAAGAACGATAAAAATTTGCTCAACAATTTGGTAAAATATCTATGCTGTAATCCAGATAATGACATTAACACAGTTTAATATTTATCTTGGTGTAAGAGCTTACATTGCTTCATAGATCTCGCAAACTATAGTTTAACTATTCATTCTTCGAAATATACAGTATTATGTAGTGAAATGAGTTGACGATAATGATGAAAAATCGATAAGGTGAATTTATTTGTAAAACGTTTACTAGCCACATTTTTTTACAGTCCCTTCTATGAACGTA
This sequence comes from Lithobius niger, assembly GCA_023313725.1. NCBI lineage: Eukaryota > Metazoa > Arthropoda > Chilopoda > Lithobiomorpha > Lithobiidae > Lithobius > Lithobius niger. Next base: position 2,835 of record JAHWFP010019475.1, read on the forward strand.
TGTCAGCTGATATTAATTTTGATATTTTTCAGTCCCTTCGATAGAGAAAGTCAATGGGGTCTTTCATAAATGTTGCTATTTTTTTAATTTTTCCACCAGTCATGAAATGTTAACTTAGTCGTACGTTAATTTTAACCTATTTCAGTTCCGAAAGTCGAGGTACATCAGCCGAGTCTGATATTGGCAGGAAAAGAAAAGAAAGTGGCAACTTTAATAAATTCTTTCGTAAAGGAATGAATCCATCAAAATGGCTGAAATTTACGACCTCTGACGCTGAAGAGTTTCAGTGGGAATACGAATATCACTATTTTTTATCACTCTTGGCTTGTACAATATCACTGGATGACCTGACTAAATTCCCTCAACGATGCATCCGATTTGGAGGAGGTAAGCATATACTCGTTGTTGGCATAAGCACATACTATGCTTGCACAATATCACTGGATGACCTGATTAAATTCCTTAATGATGCATCTAATTTGGAGGTGGTAGGCATATACTCGTTCTTGGCATTAGCACATGTTATGGCTTGTACAATCACTGAATGACTTGATTAAATTCCCTCAATGATGCATCTAATTTGGACGAGGTAGGCATATACTCGGTTCTTGGCATTGGTACATAACATGACTTGTGCAATATCACTATATGACTTGATTAAATTCCCTCAAAGATTCATCCAATTCGAAAGAGGTAGGCATATACTAGTTCTTGGCATTAGCACTTTTTATGGCTGTGTCTGCTAATACGGTTCTGGCATGACTCGGTGCCGTAGATAGACTTTCTGGTTATTTGCTGGAAAGTCTGATGCCTTCATATGCATGAAGACAAGGTTTTAAAAGTGCCCAACATCTAACCCGAATGCGAATCTTAAACGTTCATGGCGTAGTAATGAACGAGTCATAAGTTCGTTGGTGGTAGCTTCATCATTGGTGTTACCTGTGAAAGTCCAGTAGAAGCTAATAGTCAACTGTAAATTTTAGAAACATGATGTAATGCTAACAAGGAAACGGCCACAAATAAAACACTGAAATGTTTCGTCAATACATAAAGAATTAAATCTGTTAAGGAATAGGTAACAAAAATTCGTGGTTCTTCAGACACGGCAAACTAAAAGTAATCTATTTGCATAAATTAATACTCTAAAGACATAAACGCATTGTAAAGATTTTTCAATGCTTTGCTTAACACCAATTAGAATATTTGAATAAATGAATCTTACACCATACTGCAGAAAAATAAAACAACCTAATCTTGTTTCATTATTATTCAAATGCATTCAGTTTCTCGTGGTAACATTTTCTTACTCAAAGCAATAACATCAATAATACAAATTTATGAGTTTGTGTTTATATTAATTCATTCTTTTATTATTCTGTGAATATCCACAACCCACACTCCCCTGGGCAGTACGAACCACCATGAAGAACTAAAGTTGGGGCATTGTGTGGCACTGAGGATATTTGAGGAGCCACAGAGTAAACTTTTAAACGTTGCAGGCTATTACCGGAGAGTAATTAAAGTTAGGACAAAAATGTGTATGTTAAAGGGGTATACCTCCCAGCGCCATTTTTCTCGATCCTCCACATCAAGTACGGCCCCAAAGATCTATTTCCTTACCGTTAGTCTTTCCCTTGCTAAAAATCCTTTTTAAAATGTGGCGTCTAGGAGATTTTCTGTTGAATATAATGGAACTTTATTTACTAACGACCCGTCACTAAATGATGCATTGCGCGCGTCCAATAATCATGACGTTTCATCTCTGTGTGTACATTTACTAATTTTCTAATAATTACCATGAGATCTAAAATCTAATAGACTAATGCGGTAAAAATTAAAATTAATTATTCCAATAGATCGTCGAAGCAAAATTATAAGACACTAACCTGGAAAATTATAAATTATGATTTCAAAATACGAGAATCATTCCAGTTTGTGACGACACCATCGTTGACTTGATTCTGTCTCGTGTACTATTCCCAAAGCCAACTGAGACAGCAGCTATGCGAGGAACGCAGCTACCACCCCATCCGACCTTGGCACTGTAATTGCTCGGATGATGATCTGCGCGTAGCTGTAATTTGGCATGCGGAATGTTATCAGGCAGGCAGGGTGTCCCTTTAAGGACACTGTTCCTTGAAAAACCTGAAAGGAGTAATCATGTGTAATCACGGGGATGCAACTTACATCAGAGAAACGGTGCAGTGTGTGACTACTCGTAATTTACATCACACAAGTGCGGAAAGAAATGCTAATGATCCAAGAGACCTCTTTTTGGACACTGTAAACAAACCAGGCACAAAATCAATTGGGCGAAACATTAAAGAGTTAGTTTTAGATTGAATTGCATGCAGGGGGTGTGTTTATTATTTTTTATTACTTTTTCAGGCATAGTTTATTATTATTGTCACTTGATAGCTATTTGTTTGGACAATTGGTGTTCAGTACATCATTTATATAAGCGAACCATTTTTTTTTGCCTTTACAAGGTAAATTTATGAAAATGTTTTGGAAAGTTGCAGCATTGGTTTTGTTTTGCTAAGTCTCAAGAGCCCACAATTCTTGGGCGAGACCTCACATCTTCCTTTGTAGTCTTTTTATTTTTTATGTTATTTTGTATCGTTGATGCAATTAAAAACCAATGTGCAATTTATTGTTTTATTTGTAGCCACGAGAAACAGCTACTACTTATTATAACTGTTAGTCTCGTCATCATATAGTGTTTGTGCTATTTAAAAAACATCTTTGTACTCAGTTGTTGAATGTTCAGTATGGTAATAGTCCTCAATCAACTAAACTATCTGCTGATGTTTAGATTTGATGACTGTAAAGAAGTGTGAGGATTTCCTCATGAATCAAAACAAACATACATTTTAAAGTATTGTTCATATCTAAGGAAATCTGCGTTTTCTGGTTCCTAAAATTATTTGCTTACTTGGGCATTTCCGTAGTGTTTATGGAATACGAAATTTAATGATAAGTATCGTGCATTTTAGATATTTACGGAAGTAAATGTGCGCAAAAAGGTTAGTTTTATATCTAGTTCTCTAACTGCTCATTTTTTCACTATGCAGCAGTTTTAATTTTACAAGGAGAAGAAAGCATGTTAAGAATTCCTGATTTCATTTCCATAAACTATGTTAATGTCTGCTACTTTTTGCAAGGCTTTCAACCACTATGCTTTACAGAGTATAAAACCCGACAAAACCAATACCACAACTATCCTGCGGCTGCAGTGAAAGCAGTTGAACAGTTGTTAGTTACTATAAAAATTAATGTCGGTAGACTAATGATTTTGATGTACAATTAATTCTGCCAGGTTTTAGCAGTCTTTTGTCTTGTGCCACTTTTGTTTGTGTTTGACGATGCATTAATGATGTATAGATTTACATAAACATTTACAGTCGTTTCTCTGTTGTACTATATTTTTAACAAAGGGTCTGTGGATTGTTACGTTGGTGACACTTCCGGTCACGTTAAGTCGGGTAATGAAATGCTTGGGGAGGAGAACAAGAAGAATTTATGTAAAATTTAAAGCAACTCTTCACACGAAATTATTCGAATCTTGACTGAGCAGGGTGTGACTTTCTGCTGGTGGGGCAAGGTTAAAAAGTGGGGGTAGCCAGGAGAAAAACTGAAATTTTACTTTAAAAAATCGCTATCATATCGTAGAATTTAATGGAATTTAGTAGAATTTACACTCCAAATCTTGACCTTCTCCGGCAGCTGGCACATGGCAAAATCATATATTTTCTACCAAACAATTATTGGTGTATTTTCTTCCAAAATTAATTTAAACTTTACCAAAAACAAATGTATATTTTCTACCAAAATCCTTGTTTTGTACACTGAAGTGGGTAGGGTTATTGACCCAAAATTGATAGTGGGACCATGTTTGTGTGGTGATGTGGGATGATTGGTGTTGAGGAATATTTTAATTTTGGAAGGGGAATTAGGGTTAGGAGCAAACTATTTCACTCTAAAATCCTCAGTTTAGGAGTATGACGGTTTTAAGGCTCATATTCAAAATGTTTATCATCGAAACGGTTTTTGATGGTACATCTCCATTTGGTCGAACGCAAGTCTTTTTCTCATAGAGAGCCATATACCCAACAGTGAAGTCATCCAAGATGACAGCATCCATATGGAGACAACCATCTTGAGCCATATGACCAGAAGTGACATCATCTAAAGTCACGTTGACTTTAACCTTTGACCCATGACTTTGACCTTTGACACTTAACCTTGCCCTTTGAAACATATGTCCACTGGTGAAAAAAATAGTACTTCCCCTACTCTGAGATTTCTTTGCTCGTACGAGCCTAATACCAGACATCCAAAAGGGTGTTTAGCGAGCAGGTTCAGGAAAATATGAAACCATTCCTTTTGCAAATGTTGGACAGAATAATTCTGAACAACTTGCACAACTGGATGTGGAGGTGCGTGGCGTGCTAAGGTTTAGGCTATGTTGGAAAAAATCAGAGGCACACTGTTCTAATGCACAAGACAAACTGATAAAATGTTTACATAAATTCAAACATGTGATAACATCTGAACGAGAAGCGTGTGACTCTTTGCAGCTGGGGCAAGGCTAAAAGTCGGGAGTGTCATCAGAAAGAGAACAGACATTAAAATAAAGTAGTTCTCATCTCGTAGAATTTACATAGAATTGGGTAGAATTTATTCTACCAATTTTGATCTTGTCCGGCAGCTGACACATTGCCAAAGCATGTACATTTGACCAAAATCCATTTAAATTCTACCAAACAAACTAAAAATGTAAAATTTGGCCAAAATCCTTGTTTTCTACCCTGTAAAGGGTAGGATTATTAAACCAACATTTTAAGTGGGACCTTGTATGTATGGCGGTATGGGATGGGGGGGGGGGGTTGAGCATTTCGTTTCTGGAAGGGGGTTAGGGGTATGACAAATCATTTCGCTCTAAAATCTACAGTTTATGAGATATAATGGTTTTAAAGGTTCATCGTTGCAAAGCTCATTGTCGAAAAAAGATTGTTGATGGTACATCTCTATTTGGTCGACATCCAAGATGGCAGCACACATACAGAGACAACTATCTTGGGTCATGTAACCGAAAGTAACTTCATCCGAGGTCATGTGATCTTTGACCCATGACTTTGACCTTGACCCTTCACCTAGACCTTTTAATTTAATGTCCTTTGGTTTTTGAGTAGTTTACCCCTACTCAGATTTCGTAGGTTGGACTAGCCCAATACAAGACACCAAAAATGGCATCTGGAGTGTGAGTTCCGGGTGACAAACCATTCCTTATGCATTCGTTGAGCAGACTAAAAATACTGAAAAATTTACAGAACTAAATGTGCAGTGCAAGAAGTGTGCTAATGAAACACTATGTTAGAGTAAAAAATTAAACGGGTGCACTGTTCTAATGCACAATGCAAACTCCCGACAAAGTGTTTGCATCAATTCAGACATGTTATAGCATTAGAAAACAAAAACTAACTCGTTTGATGTTTAAGGTAAGGTTTAACTGATCCAAAATCAAAACAGCGAAGGAACACGCACAAACGTTCCTGTGAGGTTTCGTATACTGCAGTGTTCCTGTACTGTTTACTCCACGTGAATCCTTACTGGTGTATTCACGTGTTAAGTTTCTACTTTAGAAGACGATAGATCATATAGGTTCATTCTACTTGGTTAAACGACATCGCTGATAATTTGTAAAAATTTTACTCTTAGTGTGCTTAGTACAGACCTACAGAATAAGTAATTCAGTGTTTGTGCGACTCCTTCAAAAACTGGGAATGTCGTTGAAAATAAAAATGGAAGACCACCGTCCCGAAGCCTAGAATGTGAATTCTTGAAAAGTGGTGTATAGGATGAATGGAAAGGAGACGATTGACTTGCAAAATGCCGAAAGACTTAGCCCCGAAAATAGTCGAGTGTGTAGCACTATATTAATCTTAAAATAATTTTGAAAGTTTGGATATGGTTTTAAGTTAAGTCATGTGTCTAATGGTTGAATACAGCAGTAAGGTTTCACGTGGACTAAACAGTACAGGAACACTGCGGTATATGAAATCTTACAGGAAAGTTTATTTGTGTTCCTTTGCTATTTTGACTTTGGCTCAGTTAAACCTTTCCTTAAACATCAAACGAGTTCGTTTTTGTTTTTTTAATTCGTGATATTTTCACATACCAAGTTGGTTTTCTGTATCTTTGCAAACGCACTGAATTTCGCCCACTTCGCTCGCTCATTCAGTGCAAGGCTTTTTTTTGGAAGTTGGTTTCTCTGCAGCTCTCTTTTAGCAGCTTATTCGTAATATATATAAAACAGAAAGCCGAATGAGCAATGGATATTTTATCAGTCACACAGGAGAATGAAGTAAAACCATTATAATGCTTCTTTGCGTTTCTTGAAAGTGCGGGTGAATTGTTGGCTCACCAGCATTGTTAGCACATGTTTAACCCTTTAAGGACGGGTGCGCCCAAATGCGCCCGCTGTATAATCACTGTTTCCAGCTCTTCTACAGGTCATATTAAAATTTCCAGCCAATTACAGTAAAACTAAAAAATGGGATATGAAGGCCAGGTCATTAAGGAAAAAAATGACACAGGTTTTATTCCCTTACTGCAAATGGGTGACAAGCTAAGATTTTTTTCCCACTAGTCCGTTACAAGCCCTTAGCGAACATGCAGTCCTTAAAGGGTCTTGTTTACGGCTTGCGTCTGGTGTTTGCTGATTGGCATTGTTGCATAGAAACAATGTTTAAAACAATGTACAACAATAAAACATATCGTACAGGGCTTCGTAACTCCGGAGCGGAGCGACTAATTGAAATTCTATTTCTATAAAGGGCACATCTCCGGAAGTAGATCTATGAGCTAAGAATCGGCTTTCTACATCAAATGGTTTAGTCTGTAGAGACCATTATATAAATGTCCCACCATCACCACCTAAGGCAAAAATGAAACTCAAGATTCCAGCTGAAGTCCAGATCTCCAATTTGACAACTCAGAAATTAATAAAAGTTGGTACACGTTTTGGCCAAGTCCCGCAAGGCTTATATACTAAATTTCAGTGGAAAATTTTTACCGACGGCAGAGAAATTCAGCTTCCAAATTTCGAGGTTAACATGGGAGACCGAGGTCAGACCTTACAGTAAAGGCTACCGCCATTACTGATGTAAACAAGGCAGTAAACATCTCTACTAACAAGATATAGGTCAAACCAGGCATGCTTATGTTTGCCTAATCACCCTGTCAACAAGGAAACTGTAGCTACCATTGAAGACCAGGTGCTGGAATGAATAATCAGTCATCATTGAGCACATTTCTGTTCCCCTGTACTTGTGCTTGCCCCTAAAAGTGATCCATGGGTTCAAATATTCTGTCTTGGCTAAAGTATTGTCAAGTTCTAATGGTTAATAGGAAAAGGTACACCTTTGTGCCAAATAAATATCCCACTTGGGGCACATAATCCGTCTCCAATAATTGTCACAAGAGCTCAAAAAGTGATGCAGGATTTTCCTGAATCAGGAAACTTAAAGACCTTGCGTCGATTTCTTGATACGAGTGGTTTTTACCTAGCCTTCATAAAAGATTTCCATGACAAGGTAGCCCCTTGAACTCGTAAAAGGAAATGCAACTTAGGTGTAGCAAAAACGACAGTGAGATCCTGTACACTGTACAGGAACTGAAAAGACAGTCTGACCAACTGTTTTAGTACTCCCTGACATGGATAAGAATTGTGATATTTCTTCAGCCACCTCTATTTCTGGTCAGGGAGTTGTGATTTCACAAAACATCAAATGACATTACGTGTACCCATTGCATTTGCAGCAGGAGACTGACGGAGTGAGAGAAAAAGTAGTGTTTTAGAGCTTGAGTTAGGTGCTGTGATGTTTGCCATTCGAAAGGTTCAGACCTTCCCTTAAAAATTGACCATTAGCCTGTGTTTCTTGAAGTCCTTAAAAAGTCCTTCAGGTAGATTGGCTATATGGATTACTGACCTTACAAGAAGAGCAGTTTCAACAAAGTCGCATGTGCAATACCTACAATGTATCGGTTCAAAAACCAAAACTAGTTAAAGGGACCACCAAGTTACAAATGGTTCGGCCCTTCAAAGAAGTGATATCAACACACCAAAACATTCGCCAAGTTAATCGCACCGACTAATAGTTTGAAGGTTAAATGAAAACTAGTACATTGCTACTTTCGGTAGCAATGTTCAAGTTTTCATTTAACGTCAAAAGTATTATTCGGTGCGATTAACTTGGCGAATGTGTTGGTGTGTTGGTAGCACTCTTTTGAAGAAAGGGGTGGGAAGATTAATTCTTCCCAAAATTGAATTAGGTGCTTTAGTGGTACATCAGTACAAGACTATGTGTGACACTATGGATAATAACCCCAACATTTGAGTTTTCAATAAAGCGCAATAGTATCTCATTCACATGTATATCAAAATCTAATTTTTGACCTTATATCAGCATGAAAAAAAAAACATGAACGAGATTGGTCACTTCTGCACTATTCTTATTTAGCACTTTCCCTACATACTCCACCTTTTCTTACTTTCTGCCATATCTGTTTGCATCAACCCACCTTAATTTCTAGTTCCACCTTTCAGTCTTAGCCTTTGTTACATTGTCATTCATATGTATCTTTTCTTTCTCCCTACTTTCTTTTGCTCGCTGTTTCGTTGCTGTCTCCAACCCGACTCCCGTTAATGCTTTCTTTTTTGTCTTCGTGTTTTTGGCCCAAGCGGGACCATCTCCCAAATCTTGGCTTACCTATAGTCCTTTCCTCCTTTCTCTCACTGTAGAACAGTTCCCTCACCTGATGCCAATTCTATAGGGACAAAGTGTGAGCAGGGTAACCCGATTCCTGGCGGAGCTGCTTGCTTGTCAGTCTGTATAGTGAGAAGTGACCATCCTCTAAATGCAAACTAATAAGAACATAAACTAGTTATTAAATATGAAAATAATACACATTAGATAAAATATTGATAATTAATTAATAAAAATAATATGTGGGCACTTCCTGTCAATGAAGAAAGTGTTAACAAGTTTTTACTTTGGTCAATAAGAAGAAAATAAAACTTGCCCTTAAAGGGTATCTCGCGTACAGAACACTTAAAGGTGTATCTCATAGTAGAAAATAATGTAACTTGGCTGTTACACTACATCAACAAATAGCTGAGTGGTAATTTTTCTAATAGTTCAATTTCATATCACTCCTTTGAGAGGCTGAACCATTCTCAACTTGGTGGCCTCTTTACCAGTTTTTGCCTTTATTTTGATATTTTGTTTGATTTTCCTGATTGGACATGGACACAATTTCTTTGGCAACGTTTAGATTTGTGACGACACTCTAGCATGTGTCTAGCCCGTGTAAGCTCTCGTATGAATAAATCAAATCAAATCTATGCACACGTTGTCATTGTCCGAACTTTGACTGTCGAATCAGACGATGCCTACAATATTAACAATGGTATAACCATACTTTCGTACCTACGCACCCTCCCTATTCCATTTCTGTTAGGCCCCATTTATAATATTGATTTCGACGCGTACGCGTGACGCTCGACGCTCGGCGCGTACGCCAGTTCATGAGCAAAGCAGTGCGCTTGGACAGTCTGCTTGGCCCGCTCGTGACATCGTCACGCTCAGGCAAACGCTCTTTCATTTCCAAATCAAACGCATGAGTGGACGCGTGAGCTTGCTAATGCTGACCGCTACTCCGATCCAACTATGCTGTTTCACAACTTCCCCCTTCTACAACGGCAAGATTCGATGCCATTCGGCTCAAGGTCACTGTAATTAAGATATTTGACCGTTTATTTTGAGCATTCAATCTTTTAGCACACCACGTTTTCCTTTCTTGTGGCGCCGATAGAATCCGTTGATGCCGCCATTTTCCTATCCCAGCATGCAACAACTAAGCGGGCGAGCGTCGCTTGGCGCTCACCGATCAAAGTTCAGTAGATATTCGCGTGACGCTTGAAAATAGCAAAACGCGCGCGTTGGCCCACCTGCTCTATATTTATAAATGCTCGCGCTTAAGCGTTGACCATGGGAAAAACTCGTGCTTCACGCGCCGAGCGTCACGCGTACGCGTCGAAATCCATATTATAAATGGGGCCTTAACACCAGAAAAGGCTGTCAACCAGAAAAGGTATGCAGTTCTTATTGTATTGCATCCATTCGTCAAATTTCATAGCTGGAAGCTTTCCTGCTCTCTTGGTATCAGTGAATAATCCACCCTTTGGAAATTAACGTTGAGGGTCAAATTTTGTGTTGAAAACCGCTTAGCTGACATCCTTTCACAAGTTAATTTTTGTCAGGTGGGTCATTGCTCTCCATTTTATCACAATTTAAGCTTTCGTCCCGCATTAATATTTTTTCCCAAGTAGCCTAAATGCACTCAATTATGCTTCAGGATATAAGACACACATGCTATGACATCGTGCAATGGTTTACATCCTCGACAATTAAATTGACGCGATGTTTGTTGCTTATCGTGGTGCAACGCACCAGCGTAAGCCAAGATGAAAATGAAAGTTCCGTACTTTTGGCTGATTGTAAGGTGGAATGTGTAAAAGTTAACTTCAAACTCCCACTGGATTTTCAAATTTGGACAAATCCAGAAGGCACAGTTTGATGACAAATGGTCGTCTCTGTAGATGGTTATGCTATGTAGTTGACTGTACATGAGGGGATAGAAGCACCTCCGCTCCAGGAAATCGCTCCCTGTGTGATGTGATCCTAAGTAAAATCTTACGTTCCACGTTACGTGTTTGATGTGATTGATGGTAAATCTTGTTTTAAAGTATTTTACCAACATCACTAAATCACTGCACCATTGCTGCAATCCATTCCTCGGCACTAGGTGGCCATTTTGGACTCTCAAAATGCTGCAGGAAGTGGTTCAATGAAATGCATTTGAGGGATATTGCAGAGTTTGTATGCAGTAGTGAAGTTTTTCAGCCTCGATAAGCTGACACTTCTAAGCTTGCTGGACTCCAGAATACAATTGACCATTCCTATGCCCCTTGAATGCGCGTAACTGTGGATCTCTTTTGGACTTTACCAGCAACCAAAGAAGTCAGAAATGGATACCCACAGTGTTTGATGATGAATTTACGTTTTGACCAGAAAGAGAAACAAGGAGCCAAGTGCATAAAAGATGTTGGTCTAAGATGGGAATTTTTGAAAAAAATCATTTTGTACAATGGTCTTGATTTATGGCTAATATTTGGCATAGGAGGTCGTGCACCGGTATTTGCATAGAAATCCAGTATGTAACCCCCTACCACGCCCAAGCTACATATTGTTTAAACATATAGACACATGTTGTTTCACTGCCTCTCTCTGCGATTTGGATTTTCAACTGCAGGAATTTTCTGTCTTTATGCAAAAATCGAATCTGTAATAGTAAATTCACCCGAAGTGAGTTGATCATACAAAACCCAATTTAGCCATGGGGTCTTGAACTCTCCCACCTAACAGGACACTCCCCAAAAAACACAAAGTTGGAATGAAGTTCACATGGAGAAGTAGAGTTTCTGAAATGCACAAACTTGCTAAGGAGTCAATGACGACATCTAGGGCACGGAAAAATATTTATGACAAACGACATATATCGCTAACCCTAAAGATGAACAGGTGTTGTTCTCCATGCATACACATTGCAACTCTGCATGAGGGATTGTGTCCTCTGTTTGTGCCCAAATTTGCTGGACCAAACGTAATTTCGGCCCATCTGAAAACACGTACATGTTGCAATGTTAAAACACGAAAGGAAATGGTTGTGGACTGCCAAAAACTATTGGCCTCTGTAATTTTGAATTTAGAGCCCTCTTGCTGAAAACTGTGTTGGCGTCTATTTTTTAGTAGTTTATAGTTTGCTCCTTAAGAGTATTTTTGAATGAATTAGGGTCTTTGGCGCTAATTTTTTTTAAACATTATACTTGGCGCCACATACTACACCATTAGCCTAATCCAGGCAATGTTGTATAGGTCGGTGTTCTTCTTTAGTAGTAAACTCAACGATGTTGGTGCATGTTAAATGGTCTCGTTATGATTTTTCATTCAAATTCAAACAAACATACCTTAAACCAGTTGCTCTGCAAAGTAACAGGTTATGGGCATGGCAACGATTATACTGCGTTTTTGGAACTAGTTTAGGAAGTGGAAATTACAAAGATATGGCAGGCGGCCAATTGTTGCAATGAAGCAAAAAATGTGCAAAGAAATAGGCCTAACGTTTGACCACGCTGCTGCTACAACGAGGGAGCAGAAGTGATCAACAAAGATTCCTCGCAGTGAGTAAAGCCGAAATACTCGCAAAAAGAAGCATTTAAAAAAAACTTTTGAATGGTGATAAGCCGACCTACCATAAAAGAACTTTTGAAATAATTTGTTGGAAAAGAAATCCAACAGAAAGTGACGACGTCATCACTCAATATAATGAAGAATTAGGAAATTTGTGGGAAAAACGAAAAACGTAAAAATGACGATTAGAGAAAACTTATAAACTTGTGTTTTCAGTAAACCAAGAACGAAGCTATGGCATCCGATTGGAAATTCTGATCATTTCAAAATACAGAAATTGAATGTAGAAAATGACGATGCTTGATCGATAACAGCTTGAGCTGCCCTAGGGCAAAAGAGACGACTGCGAGGCCGTTGATCCTGGATATGGTGCAGCCATGTCTGACAGTAAGCGAAAAGCAAATGACAAATTGCTAAAATTTCTTTTCCTACTTGTAGAACATAGCTACCTTGTCGATATCGGCGATTGCGTGTGTGCTAAAGAAGCTTGGAAGAATTTAGCCGAAATTCATACCAAATATGGATTGCTCCATACTATTCAGCTTATGAGAGAATTTTTCACAATAAATATGAAAAGCTGTGAGAAGATAACCTCATACTTAGGTTGTATAATGGCAGTACACCGTAAATTGGCAGCCTGTAGTTAGAATTTTACTTAAAAAGAAATCGCAGTTGTCATGTTAATGGATTTACCCAAAAGCTATTAAGAGCTGATATTAAATCTGGAGTATCAGGAAAGCAATTTATCAACTAAAATTATGAACACTAAACTACTGCTGGAAGAAAAAACTAAAGGTGATAGGCCCAAAGAAGAGCCTGAAGAAAAGGCCAGATTCAGCAAAACGAAGCAAAACCAACACAACAAAAATAAAATGAAGATCATGACATGAAAGAAGCAACAGAAAGAAGCTATCCGAGAAGAGTTGCAAACGTTATATCAAATGCTATTATTGTTCAAAGTTTAGGTCATATGCCCAAAATTACCCAGAAATGGACATTGACGATGGCAAACATGAAAAGAGGACAAAAGTCAATCCATGAAAACCAGCAAGGAAGATAAAGTAGCTAAAGCTTCGAAAGTTGTTACTTGACTGAGCACTAAGTGCAGCAGACAGCGAAGTACAGTACTATAGTCACAACCTGGTATTTTGACAGCGCAGCGACTGAATACATGTCCTCAAGACAACGGCTATCCCACCTACAAACCAGCTGTTAAAGGCGTTACTAAGTAAAAGTAGTTTGAAATAGAACTAACAGAAACTGATGAAAAGCATCACTGACACTTGTTTAAAGGGAAAATTAACTTGCATTGCCTATCCCAAGGTCAGCACAGACAAAGCAACGAAGGTACTCAAGCTTGTTCATTCCAATGTAGCAGACAAGATTTCTCCCAACTTTAAAGGGCGGAGCAAATTATCTAGTAAATTTTATTGACGACCATACTAGATATTCCAAAGTGTGTACTATGAAGACTAAAGACGAGGTCTTAGACAAATTCCAGCAATTTAGACTGGAAGAAGAGAACACCCATATGAAAATGCTACACTCTGACAATTGCATAGAGTACAAGAGTCGAAAGATTGATGAATATCTAAGTGAACATGGAATAAAAAGACAACTAACTACACCAGTAAATCCTCAACAAAATGGAGTGTCCAAGAGATTCAACCGTACATTGTTGTACATGACGAGGTGTCTTTTAATACACTCAGACTTACCAAAACATCAGTGGGCAGAGGCAGCAAACACAAACTGTAAACTGAGATACGTGTGCCCGACCAAAGCTCTTCAAGGAAATACTCCATCATCTTTGTGGAATCAAAAAGAAGACGACGTAAGCCACTGGGAAAGAGTTTGGATGTCAAGCATGGGGTGTATTTATACGCCACACTCCAAAAGGTTAGCTCGATCATCGATCAGTTGAAACAGTTTTCGTCAGTTATCCAGGAGTTTAAACTGTGGGACGTCTGACAAGATAAAATCATTATCAGCCATGTTGTGAAACTCGAAGAAGAGGTCTTCCTGTTCAAAAAGAAGTCTACCGACAAAGCTTCAATGAAAAACGCTCACCAAGACATTTTGGAACTCTTCATCGAAGAAGAAAAAGCTGAAGATGTACCAACCCACAACATGGTGACTAAAGACGTAACTGGCCCTGCAGACATAACTGTCACAAGCGACAATGAAAAGGAACTCCTAAATCAGGGGAAGACACGAAATGCAGCAGAAGTAGATTTCTTTGGCATTGGCGAAGACAGTTACAATAAAGACCGTACGAAAGAGCCACTTATAGAAGTCGAAAAAATCAGATCACTTCAGATCAGTGTAACGCTATCAAACATCAAGTTCAGGTGGCACCTCATACCCTATAAGATGTCTTAGAAGGTCCAGAAGCCGAATCCTGGAAACAAGCAATGAAAGAAGAAATGACCAACCTAGAAGCTTGGGAGCTCGTTCCTCAACCAATAGGGAAGAAGGTGATAAAATCCCCGTTGGGTTTTTAAGAAATTCACTAAAGATGTTCAACTGGAACGTTGCTGAGCTAGGCTAGTAGCAGGGGGGTTCATGCATGAAGAAGGAATCTACTACAAAGACACTAACCTTTCAGAAAGCTCAAATCCATAAGGACACCAGTAGCTATTGTTTCAGAACTTGATTGTAAGGTTCACCAAATGGTCATTACGCCCGCCTACTTGAACGGAACCCTCCAAGAAGTGACGTACATGGAACCGCCAGAACCGTTCATGAAGTAAGGAAAACAAATGAAGGCAACGCAAGAGCCTTTAATGGCAATTCCAGTAAAAGAAGAGACTGGAATTCTTGTTTCGACGAATTTCTTAAAGAAATTGGCCCAGAAGAATCAGTAGCAGACTCATGTGAGTGTCATGATCTGACGCAAGGTATCATCATAGGAATGTACATCGATGACACCCTAGTCATGCCCCGAGATAAAGCAGCTCTCAACATCTTTAAAGAAACGTTAAGCACAAGATTCAAATCACGAGACTTAGAGAAGCTAAGGAGATCCCATCAATCAAGATTGAGTGAACGAAGGATGGGTCAATTACCTTAAACCAAAGTGCTTACGCAGAAGAAGTCTTTTCAAACCTTTGGTCAGAAAAATGCTAAGCCAGCTTCAACCCCACCAGATCCTGGTATGAATTACACCAAGAGGGAAAAACAGAGGAAAAAAGTCACCAGCTCAAGTACATATGCCATACAGAGAAGCCATCAGAAGGCTCCAGCATTAAAAAAACGTGCAAGACCAGATCTTGCACGTACCACAGCATACACGAACCAATTCAAAAATGACCCAACAACGGAACATTGAAATGAAGTAAAGCATATTCTGAGATACCTCCGGAAAATGACCGACTTTAAACTCCATTACCGTAAGAAAAATTTGAAGGAAAGTTTTTTCCCACATGCGGATTGGGCATCAGACATCAATGACAGAAGGTCATGCAGCAGATGCACCTGTATTCTCGCCGGAGCACTATCTCCTGGCGAAGAAAGATGCGACAACACTGTCAGCAGCAGAAGCTGAGTACATCCTATGTGGCATGCAGCGAAGGATGTGCTGTGGTTAAAGAATTTCTTAAATGAAGTTGGTTTGGGACAATTTGTGGAAGATACAGCCACTATACAAGTCGACAACCAAGGTGCCATCTGTCTCCCCATAAATAAAGTGACTTCAGAAAGAAGCAAGCACATCGACCTGAAGTGGCATTTTCTGAGGTAACAAGTTAGTGAAGATGTACTGAACTTTATGTACGAACCATCCAGTAAAACATCACAGACACAGTAACGAAGACTTTACTCAAAAAGAAAGCCACCCAATACATCGCTACTCGTGGCAGCAATCTTCAAGTTTTCATTTGATGTCGAAAGTATTATTCGGTGCAATTAACTTGGCTAATAGCATTAACCTTGGAGGCCTTACCCTGGTTGAATTATATCACTACTTTCAAAGGCCAACCCTTATTGGGAACTTGTTAGCTTCTCTTTTGCCAGTTTTTTCCTTTTTCACCTCTACCCTTCTTTCTGGGGGAAATTTGTGTTTATAAATTTTCTCTTTCATAATTTTCACGTTTGTCTTTGTGCAATTAATCGTTACATCAGCAAAACTGCCACGGTTTGGTTTATTTGTATATGCGTGCTTCACATGCTTAAGTTTGTTCAATCCCATTTTTGAGCACACTGGTTAACAAATGCTGATTGTCGTTCATTTCACTCATTCAATCATTGCATCCCTATCCAGTTAACCCTTCCGAGGTTGATGTTAACTACGCTATGAAGTTGGAATTGCTCACTCAATGATAATTAATCTCATCTGCTTGGCAGATCGTCTATGCCAGCTTGTGTCTAGATTAACCAGCAAAATTGGCACATTACAAAGAATACTTCTTAAAAAAATTACTTGTTTTCCTGTTTGATTGGAACCTGTGTTCACGATCTGCATTTTTCCAACTCATTTTGCAATGACAGACTCCCAGTCTCTTAGTGGAATTTGTTGTTTTGTGAGCCGTGACGGATTATTTAAGGGCCCTGGCCCAAAGGCACACGATCCACAAACAATATTACAACCAATGAAATAAATTAAGAAGTAGTTGTTTCAAATCACTATCGCAAGTAGTCAATATCATGAGGTTGTGTACCTGTCCATATTTTTTTTTTGTAATTTTTGCAGAAGGTACAAATATAGATTTAAGGTCTGATTAACATGTTTAATGCGTGGTGCAGTGGAAACCCGCCCCACTGCATTGTGAGTGAGGTTGGCACTAATGACCTAGCTGTCGACACTCCATAAAGCATCAATCCAATTTCAGTCCAATTTCTTGTTCTGGAGGGTTATTTCGTTCCTAGTGTAAGCATATCTGTTGCAGGTAGTGGGTAATCAAACCTACCTTAAGGGATAGGCATGGATACTGGAATGCAAATAGACAAAGCACACCCCTTTGTCTATTAGTTGTTGGTGAATACATTACTTATTTCTTTCAGTTGATATTGCCTGTGGCGTATGCACAAATGTACACGTTTCATACTATTAAAATTTTTAGTTTGTTAAAATAAATAATATAATAATAATATAATTTATCCTTTAATGGAAGGGAAATGTCAGGGCAACCTTTGCAACCACTTACGTCATTTCCGCTTAAAAGAAATATAGTAGTACCACACTATCGTCAAAAAAAAAAACAATCAATAAAAATGGATACAGTTTTACACTAACATCAACAGCAATCAGTAAAAATTATACTTTTCGACCTTACTAAAAAGTGAGTTATATACGGAGGGAATGTAAAGAATTACGGCAATTATTCATCAACAAGCCGTTAAATAAACTATTTTCGCTTTAGCCTGGTATATTATCTTCTAAATGTGATAGCCCATGTAACAACCTAATTTTGCTGTTATTCTGTTTTATTCCATATATATTTTATTTTAAGGGTACTAACTCAAATAACAACTTAACTTTGCTTTCAGCCTGGTTCATTCTTCTACATACCTTCTTTCTTCTCATATTTGCTTATCCGTTCTTTGCTTTGGAGAATCTTCTGGGACAATGCACGGGTGTAACTGCACTGGAAGCGATCAAAGCCATTTGTCCAGTTTTAGGAGGTAAATTTAGCCATAATTTATTATTAGATTATGACACTTGCCATGCCAGAGCAATTTACGCAAGAATGCTGAGTGAGGAACTTTCCCAGTACATGCAATTGATGCTGCTTTCACAATTTTTGAGGGTAGTCACTAAAGTTATTTCCGTAAATAATGATCAATAATGTTCAATGCAGTCTTGTTTTGGGGTAGGTTATATCAATAAGTGTTTATGCTGAGCTCTGTGAGGTGACAGTTTGTTATTCTGTGGAATTATCTAGATTTTAAGAACCTTTTTTTGTGACTTTTTCTTTTTCTTTCGACTAGTATTCATGGCCAAGTCTACAATTTAATATATCTTGCACTAGGAAATACGAACTGGGAAGAGCTAGTACAGGTTGTTGCTTTTATTTTTACTATAAAGTGGCCTGTTAATAAGTTTTAGTTGATGATATAGTGAAACAACGTCAGAATTCCTTTGTCTTTGCGTTTTAAAAACTTTTTTTATGATGAAAGCTTTTTTATCGTTGTGTATGACGGGCCAACTACGTAATTCAATCACTTGTAGTAGGATACCTAATTGACACGTGTACCTATTAGTAGAGTAGTTTGCAACAGTTAACCCGAAAATCTCATCTAGAATGATGATGACTGGAGTGGAATGGGAAATTTTTATTGATGTTTGTTTAAAGATGTCGACTTTATGATCATTAAGTTTCGTGCTGCTTTATTGGTATCTTGGACCCATGTACTGCCACCTTGTTCTAAATTATGCTTTTAATTTGTATCAAAAGGGCCTGCAATACATCCAGGCTGCAAAAAATGTCAGGCATGCAAAGCTCTGCTGAAATTCCCCGGACTGCGGAAACCTTCACGCATGCATGTTTGACTAATTTTATATACGGAAATAACTTTTTAAATCTTAGCAGCTTTACTTAGAGCAGGATTGAATTCTTGAAGCGAAAACCCTATTTAAAATTCAGTCTAATGCAGTAAGATAAATAGAAAGATAAAGAAGAAGACGGCGTCGAGCAAAGCTCAAAGACACCCCTCTCCCCCAAGAAAAGAACCCAAAGGGATTAGCCCCTCCACGCATCAAGGCGTGCCTTAAAGGAAGACAGGTTGGGTGCAGAAACAACAGACGGGCAGCGAATTCCATGGGTTGACCACCCGCTCACAGAAAAAAGCGTTGTCTAATATTTAGCCAGGATAATTTTCCCCTCAATTTGAAATGATGTCCATGAGTACTGTTAAGTCTAAGAAGAAAAAATTTGAATAAACAATATTTAGAAGACCATGAAGAAGTTGGTAGGTGAGAATAGCGTCTTCTCTATCAAATATTTCTTGTATAGAAGGCAGATGGAGGCGCTGAAGTCAATCGAAGTAAGTGAGTTTACAAACAGTTGGACACCATTTGGTGAGTGTACGCTGGCACTTTTCAAGTTTGTCAAGGTGAGAGGAATAACAAGGGCGGCAAACTTGTGAACAGTAGTCACGGATAGGGCGTATGAAAGTTTTAAAAAGCATGGCAAAGAGGTAGGAATCGAGGTATGAGAATT
The DNA here is from genome assembly GCA_023313725.1 of Lithobius niger. NCBI lineage: Eukaryota > Metazoa > Arthropoda > Chilopoda > Lithobiomorpha > Lithobiidae > Lithobius > Lithobius niger. The sequence continues at coordinate 22,312 of JAHWFP010019475.1, forward strand.
TTTTAAACATAGTGAGCTTTGCGGAAGGCTTTGCGAGTGACATTATCAATATGATTATCAAATTTAAGTTTATCGTCAACAATAACACCAAGATCTCGATAAGTAACTTGCTCTAGCTGCTGACCAGAGATAATATTTGTTGCAGTTGTTGCTATAGCCGAAGTGGAGAACTTTGCATTTCCCAGGATTCAAAGAAAGTTGGTTAAGTTTATCCCAGTTATACACAAAGTTGAGACTGAGTTGAAGAATGTGATCATTGGCATGTCCAAGCAGCTTGAAATCATCTGCATAGCTTACGTTTCAAACTTGCAGTTTGGCAGACAGGTCAGACATGAAAATATTAAAGAGAAGTGGTCCGAGAACCGACCCTTGAGGAACTCCGGAGGTGACAGAGAGCCAAGGTGCAAAAGCTCTAAGTTGTACACGTTGTTTCCTTGAAGATAAGTATGACTGTATCCAGGAATCAGTTGAGTTCCTATACCCAAAGGCAAGCAGCTTACTGATGATGCTGTGATCGAAGAGTCAAAAGCTGTGATAGTCAAAAGCTTTGCTAAAACCTAAGAAAATAATGTCGCAGGGGATACCCCTATTGACAAGACTAGAGACTTGATCGTAGGTACAAAGTAAATTTGTGAGGCATGAGCGCCCAGAAATAAAGCCATGTTGAGAAGAATGAAGAATATGAAGCTCAAGGCATTCGTCAGTCATAGTCCTGTGAACAAAACCCTCCAGGATTTTAGAGGCAATAGGAGAAATGCTTATTGGGGGGTAATTATTGACAATATGTTGAGAACCTTCTTTTGGTATTGGGAGTTACGTTAGCCATCTTCTAATCAGAAGGGAGACAGCTCGTGTTAATAGAAATAGAGAAAAGATGAAAAGGTTCAGCTAAGGAGTCAGCACATTTCTTAAGAAAAAATGCGGGAAGCTTATTAGGCCCAGTAGAAGTATCTTCCTTAATTTTACGGAAAGAATCAGCAACGTCTTGTTTAGAGAAGTGAAAGTGCCAACAATAGGCTGAATACGAGCATGGGGTCTAGACGAAAGGAAGGAAGCGGCAAAGTAATTGAGTTTTTCAGCAATAGCACTGTCCTCGGTAATAGTACTGCCATCGTTACACCTAAGACAGATGGCAGGCTGTATTTTCTTGTCCCTATTAAGATAAGAAAAAAATAATTTTTGATTAAGTTTAGCATTAAGAATAATATTCCTTTCGTAGGAAAGTTTTGCCTGTCTGATTCTGGTAGCGGAATCATTCCTTGCCTTCTTGTAATGGGCGAAGTTAGCCGGGGTAGGGTTAGTAGTGAACAGACAATAAGTTCTTTTCTTTTTGTTGATGAGTGACCTGATTTCAGGGCTAGACCAGAGGGGGCAAGCAGAACCTTGAGTGGTAGAGACTGGGGTAAAATTTTGAATAACGAATGAATAATAAAGATCGCTTGAAGTAATAAGCACGTTTAAGAGACGATGTCTAGTGGAAACAATGACAGACTGCATAAGGCAGTTGTCTTGAAAAAAATGTAGAAAAATAGAAGAGGTGCTATTCTCGGTTTGGGATAATGACCAAGTATCCCAGTGAATGGTTGGGAAATTGAAATCTCCCGTGATAGGCGTAGAATTTCTACCAGTCGTGGCACTAGAGTTTAACAAGGAGTAATAAAAAGAGTCCCAGTGGTCAGGAAGAGAGCTGCTTGGAACTCGATAGTAGCAACCGATCTCAAGCTTTTTGGTCTGAGAAAGATGAATGGTGCACCACAGTGCCTCACACTGTAGGGTCACTTACAGAATTGGTGACATGGGCAGAAAGGCTAGACTTGATAAAGAAAGCAGCTCCCCCATGACCGCCGCAGAGCCGATCAGCTCGAAAAAGATTGTAGCCAGGAAAATTGTTTCACTGGATGGGATGGACGAAGAAAAGTGTTTCAGTGATGCCGATGACGTGGGGAGTGTTTAAAGAAACGATAGCACGAAGTTCATCAATTTTGTTGGAGAGACCCATTGCATTGAAGTAAAACCATTTAAGAGAGAGGAGAGTACAAGTTTGGATTGAATGCTGACTTGCTTTAGTGTTCTTGAATGTTGGATTCGTGGGTTCGCTACTCCGCGGTATTTTGGACAGTATTATTATTGAACACAGATTCAGTTTCGGTACTAAAAATAAATAAAATATTTTTCTCATTACCAATTCGTAGAATGTGAGAAGAGTAATTAATTTATTTTAAACATAATTTTTAAGGTTTTTAACTAAATGTAATGCATATTTATATATACTTAATTTATGTTTAAAAATATATGTAAATTTACAAAATTATGCCTCAATAGAGACCTGGATTCTCTGAACACAATTCATTGTTATTATTTTATTTTAGTTGCTGCATTAATGCTGTGTGGTAATCTTACTTGGTATCGGAACCACACTGAATCAGTTTACTGCTTATGAATATCTATACACCACGAAGCCGTTTTTTGTTCAATTAATTTGTTGGTTTTTTCCGCTTCAGTTTTATTGTAATTGTTACGGTCTAGTCTCTCGTGTGTTACTGTCTATCCATTTTAGTTTGCGAAAAAAAAGGAACATTAGAATATGTCCATTATTCACCCAACCTTTGTTAGATGATTATTATTAGACTTACCATGCATCATCTCGACGTGTAGTTGATTCTGCATTGTTACAAGTAGATGCACCATCGTGGCCAACAATCTACTGGCTTCCCGCAGCCCGCATTGATTCGACTTCGCACTATATGGTTTACAACTTGAAAATTTAAGCAAAAACCTGGACAATTTCATTTTGGTTCTGCACAACGAATTAACCTTTCTCTGGTTGACAATGTTAACTCAAACAAGAGTTTCCTCACGCGCAAACATCGTTGCTTCTTGTTCGAGTGAGGACTAATCCGATGGTTTGCGCATCTCCTCTTTGTTGCACCATTGCTACATGTTGCAGAATTTTAACATATGGATACTGTTAGCCTTTCCGCTCCCGCCTCTTCCCCTTGTCTATTTTCTGAAAATGCTCGTGCGCAAACGAACTCTAAGCAGAAAAAGAACGGCCTCGCCGTTTAGAAAAAAAACAAGCTCGTACCCCATTACTCACAGCTATGAAAAGACACAAATAAAAACGGATTCGACTTCACTCTAACGCAGCGAACTATAATTTGAACTAAATTTCCATGTAACAAGGACTATTTTATGCAGAGTTTTTATGACACAAAGTGAATGCAGTTTGTGTTCGAAATGTTGCGTGTGTATGTGAGTGTGCGCTTAATTTGTGAATTATACAGGCTTTTTTTTATTCGTCTGTGTTTGGTGTTTTTATTTTAAGTCTGTTTCGTGTGAGTGACTATATGCGAATTTTGTGTGCACTTATGATTTGTGAAACAAGCAGTTGTTTGGCTTATGTTTGTGTTTGTGTGATTAATTACGACTTCATTTTGTGTATGTTTTTTTATCTTTCAATTTTGTAGGCTTATTGCTTTCATGAAGTCTGTTTTGTATGTGTTTGTGGGTTTAGGTTTTTGTTCTGTTTCATGCACTTGTATATGTTGTATTTTATGGGCCTATTTTTTGTGTGTGAAATATTCAACCGTTTTGACATTGTCAGCCTTTTTGCTGTTGCTTATTCCTCCAGTCCATTTTCTAAAAATTATCGTGTGCAAACGAAGTCCTATTTACAAGACTTTAGTTGGTGTAGTTCGACATGCAGAGAGGACAGACACAAGGTACATCTCATCAAGAACAGGAAGATGTCTATTTGACCCCTCTCTGCATCACTGATTTGGCTGGGTCAAAGTTCAAAATTTGTTGAATAATCGACAGGCCTTGAATAGTCGAGGCTACATACCAAACTTGGTTTAAATGCTTTCACGTTTGACGAGATTTTAACAGATGTCCTAGGCTGACCCGTGCTAACACTGGCGGCGATAGCTAATTTTAATTATGCGATATAAAGCCCTTTGATCCATGCACCCCATCTTATTCTAAACCAGTGTTTCTCAAATGGTAAGGCGCACCCTCCGCAACTGCATGGAAGGCGCGAGTTGCTGCTCGTGCAGTACATAACGGTCAATGGTGAATTTTTTTTAACACTATGTATGTATCGCAACAAAAAATTGTATTGTAATGACAAAATTTGGCTAAAATTCTGCAAACATTTTTATTACAGGAAATCACCTATTAAACGTCCATGGGGTGTTAAAATTAATTCGATTATTAGTTTCCCAGTTTATTTACCTTAGTGTCTTTATGTGCGAGGCTTTCAGTTAATTTTGTAGCCCGTCCCCCGGTAACCAGGTTACGATTTCTAACTTTAAAGCTTTTTTTCTGGAGGGTGGGGGTCATAGGTTTACCAGGGCTGTTAATATGCCATTTGCGGTGCCAGTTTCATTCATTTTAATAAAAAGAAATTACACAACAATTGGGTGGGAGCGGCAGAGCATCATGGCAGGCTAGTTCCGATGAGGAGGAATACCGTAAAAAAAGTTGGGAACTGCTGTTCTAAAGCATGCGTAAGACTGGTTTCAAAAGTGCTTGCAATACATTCGGGTTGCAAAAAATCGTTAAGCATTCACGTTTTACTTAGCTAGTTTTGAATCCAGAAACACACAAATCTTAAATCTTGGCGTCAACACTAAGAGATTCGGATGAATTCTGGAAACGAAAGTCCTACATAAAAACGTAGTCTGATTTTTTGAATGTTATGCATATTTGTGTATACTAAATTTACTTTAAAAATATTTGAACATTTATAACTTTACTCCTGCTGCAGTAGAAACTTGGACTCTCTGAACATAATTAATTCATTACTACTTTATTTCGGCTGCTGCCTCAATGCTGTGTGTTAATTTTACCTGACATCCGTGCGGCACCGTACGGAATCAGTTTATTGGTATCGGTATCGGAATGGGAAGTTATTGGTACACCACTAGTATTTTCCATGTCGAAACCCATTTTTTTTATTAGAGCAGTTTTTCTTTTTTTTTATATCGACCAGAATGCTACGCAAGGCCAAGTACACAATTTGATAAATAGTACATTAGGAAACACGATCTCGGAAGTGCTATTTTCTAGTTTATTTTTAATATAAGTGCCCTCTAAATAAATCTTTTGTTGATCACATTGTAAAACAACTTCAACTCCTTTGTATTTTACTAACTACTCGTAGCTACATGCTTCTATTTCCAGCATATGTTGCGCATAGCGAAGTTGTGTTTGACTATTTTTTCCTTATTAGGCCCGAATTGTCTATTAGTTGGGATAATAAACCGGGAATTAAAGTGAGGAATTTGTGATCAGCACTGCTTGGACTCACGTGTTTTGTTTTGTTATAACAGGTTTTGGTATGACAATAATGGTTACAAGAATGATAGAGCTGGTGGAAGTTAGCACTTGGTTATGTTATAACTTCATATATTTTTCTGCATCCTTTTCTCGAAGTTTACCTTGGGTTGAGTGTGGCCACCATTGGACTGATGAAAGTAAGTGAGTTTTAATGCAATCCAATCAAGTACTGCCCGCACTGATCGATTGATAATTTTCAAAATGCAAAGGAGAAACCAGCTGTATCAAAAGTGAAAACTGGACGTTGGTTGAAGATTAAAATAAAATAAAATAAAATAAAATCTCTTTCCGAAAAAGATCTTTATTGTGACAGTTATTAAAACACGGCGTGTCAATTGTTAGGCTTAGCCATTAACGGGTATTAAAAGTCAATCCCAGAAGAATGGCAAATGCTGCCACTAGCATCAGCTTGTTACATGGCATCATGCCACGCACTTGCCACAAATGATGGCTTATGGAAGGCGAGATATGTTTGAATAGAAGGAAAGCTGATGAAGTGATAACAGACCGAAGCTCTATAAGTCTCTGTTTTAACATTTAAGTCAAAAGTATTTATTGAAAATAAAAATTATAATCTCCTATGGCAATGCTAATTTAGTAGCACAAAAAATTGATTTGAAACGTTTATTTGGTCATACCTGCATTCCAAGTTCGGAAAATACTAATCCATCGTATGATGAGTATATAAAGTTCTTACAGAACTCTTTATGTTCTTATGATAGTACAAACAAACCACACTTCTTTTAACTAAAATATACACACAATATTTTATTTAAATTAATAAAGAAAATAAAACAATACATCATTAACACACCCGCTTGTTCCCTCAATTATCGAGCAAAGTTTAAAAAACATCCATTATAGCATTCAGGGACCGTATCACTTGAAATCCAGGTCTTAAATGTGGATTTTATTCTTAAGTTGTAATGAGGGGGTAAACATTTGGTAGGGGCATAAAGTTGCTAGTTTGCACCCCCATCCCCGAAAAATTTACCAGCCCTAGTTCTCGTACACGGACCTGAACACAATTGATTTCACTGTAACCCCCAATGCTACCAGTACGTTTTTTTCGTGGCGCAAGGTTTGCTTTACATACTCAGTGATTACACTCTTGTGTTTTGTGCTTCGGTTTGATCTATTCTCGAAACTACTGCAGGCGAAATTAAATAAAGAAATATGTTGTACTGGTTGTCTAGCAGCAAATTACATCAGCATCCAACACTTCCCAGCCCTGCAGCATCTCAACTTCCACTATGTCTCGCCGGCACTGGCACACAATATTAGCACACTGCCCCGTCCCGACAGTACCCTACCCTGGCCTGAATTGTTACGTTATTTTATTGCGTGTTATCTTATACTCGCTCTTTGCATAGGACGTCATCTGTGGTTGGCTGGGAAATGCTGTAAGGCTGCTTGATGACTTGTGGCAGATAATGGGAGAATGCTGCAATCCTGCTGACCTGAATGACTTACGCAAGCAATGCGTGAATGCTGTAGTTGTGGGCCACAATGCTACGGGTGGCAGGTGAAGACTATTGCTGCTATCCAAGTGGCTGAGGGTACCATTTGAATATTTTAGACTAGAGGGTGGATGTAGACTGGTATTGCTGAATTCTGCAGGGCTGCAAATTGGGCAGCTGTTGGGATTGGGCAGTGAGTCCCACAGACAAATAAACGCTGTAGGCTGGTTTCAGGTAGTCTGTAAATGCTTATGGACTGTGTGGCAGATGGTGGCCGTCAATGCATAAGATGAATACTGCCGGGCTGCAGACGAGGCAGCAGGTTGATTAGCTACTGATGTAATGCACGATTAAAAAGTCATATTTCATCAGGTTTGCTAGTAACAAAATACGTAGTAATGAACGTGTAAACAAACTTTTATCGATAGCAATCCCATGACTGCTCAGTCATCCCATGTCCATCAAGCTCACGACTCGTAGGGGGGGAAGGGGCCTTGTTTACACGGATGTACAAGTAGTGTTCAGAAAAAAATCGCTGTTCGTTATCCAAACAAAATTGCGAGCAGATTGCGAGCGTCGTCTGCTGCGTCATCGTTCTTCCTCATGGTTGAATGTGTTTCACTCACTGATTGGTTAGAAGTAGAGTAGAGCTATTTTGAAGGACGCAGAGGGCATTTCCCTGAAACCTATGAACCCGATGTACAACATTGGTCCACTTTGAAACAAATGTAAGCAAACTAATCTGTGTAAAATAATCTAATTCTAAAGCACATAAACTAAAATAATGTACAGAATTAACAGAAAAATCTGATATTTCCACTTAGGTTAGGATTTACGTGTTGTGGTGAGGCCCCATTTCGGTTCGACAAGTGCCAGATTGTATGGTTAGAAGTTGTCAACTCTTGCTTTGTTTCCTCCTGATACAATTTCATAATCACGATAAAAAGAAATTTTAGAAATACTATAAATACGTGAACTAATATTAGCAATTAATACACACACAGATGGTATAAACGAAAGTACTATAAACATCAACATATGATGACTTAGTTTGGGTTTGAACATCGAAAATGATTTCTAAAAAGCAACCAATGCTCCATTGCCTGTAAACATGATAGGACGTGCAAGATAAACTTTGGTAAAGTACACCTACTGCTGCTAGCTATTGATCTTTTTGGAACTCACAAGTATTTGCTCTTTTAACTCTGTTGTTCTGGTGTTGGAAATAATAAGTTCCCTCAAAATTACATGGTTTGGGATCTTAATGATTTACCCATGCAAACTCACAAGTTTAATGGGAGCAAAAAGTTTCGTATTCCAAAAAGGTTTCGATAACTTACCTTCCACTTGGGCTCGGGTTATTATCTATGAAAATTGCCACTTGAAATCTGTCTCTTCCCCAGCCTAGTCCATGAAACAAAACTTGCCACCATGAATAAAGTAAATTACCAAAAACTCAATTTGAATTGAATCTTAAATTATTAAATTTCACACAAGCAGAAATCAAGGGCTTAGCAGCTGAGAAAAACGGCTGCAAGTGCTACAACGAATTCAAAAGGATAGTTTAAAGAATTGAAATAAAAATTGGTAAATTTGTTGACTCTTATTTCTTCTTTCCTAATGTATACAATCCCGATGAATTTATCTTGCATAAATTCATTTGACAAATACGCTATGCTCTAGATGATTTTGGTCAATGAAAGTTTAAATAGTTGGCTAAGAGCAGGAGCTTACAAACTCATAAATAGAAGCAATATCCACGTTATAACTCACTTTGCATTCACCACCAATCACCACAAATCAGGTTATTAATAAAGTGATGATGATAAGTAATGGTTGTGACGAGAAATCGTTCATTTTCTAGTAGGATTATTTGCAACTGCTGCTGGTATCAAATAAACTCTCAAAAAATTTATTTGACCACATTATAAACCAACACAATATATTCTATGCAACTAAAACCAGTACTACAAAGAGCTATATTTTCTGTTTTGAAGAAACGAGGAAACAAATGCATGAAATAAACATACGCATCCAAAATATTTGCAATGATTTTGCATTTGTTGCTGAAACTTGAATGTGAAATGTAGCATTCTTGCATTATTTGATTCAAAAGTGTAGGGTGAGATTTACCACTTTACCAGTTACCATTACCAATACTGAAAGA
>JAHWFP010019475.1:31378-42527 GCA_023313725.1 Lithobius niger
CCATTTTAATCCTTAATGGCGATGTAAATGATATAATATTCTACGAATATGATCGTTAAGGCCAGTTTAACTTGCGTGAAATAGATCTGGTTAAATCTATCAGAACATCAAATTTATGTTTCTTTATACGGTGTGTACCTAACTTTCAGGGTGTAGACTATGAGCAAAAATAAGACTAAAAAGTCCTATAAACACGGATCCGGAAATGCAACCGTTTTCCGTTACAGCCCCCTAAAGTTAGGAGTAAAGCACTGAAGTTTTTCCATAACTTCCTATCTGATTTGTGGGGCACGTTGACGTAATTGACACATCCTTCCTGCAATTTCATTACTTCATAATGTAGGTCGTAAAATTTTGCGGTTGGGGCAGTAATGGAGGAGGTGCGGAAAAGTTGGGGAGAGGGGGCCTCTTCAGTAATTTTACTGAAACAAACGCTGCGTCGCCATGCAGAACATCAAAGTCCCTAATCTGGTATCTTAAGTTTAGAAGAGAAATGTGTGCCTTTTGTGACTACAAAAGGTGATCGAAGTGTCCACCATGCACTCCAACATGGTACGTTTTGCCATTGGCTGCCGAACACGTTCAAGGACACTGGGTGTACTTCGGATCGTATGGCAACATTCGACAACCTGCTGCCAATGGGCTTCCTCGTTGTCAACTGGAACTGAATACATAAGTGACTTTAGGTGTCCTCACAAGTAAAAGTCAAGTGGATTCAGATCTGGTGAACATGGAGGCTACACATGTGGACCACCTCGACCAATCCATTGAGCTGGGTAGGCACGATTTAGGAATTGTCGTGCTAGGAGGCTAAAATATGGTGGAGCACCATCACCCATGATCTGCATTCGTAGTCTGTTTCCCAACGGAACATCCTGCAGTAACATCGTGTTCGAGAAACCGTTGATAGGTTTCACCATTTAGACGTGGTGCCAACACATAGGGACCTATTATTTCGTCACCAATAATGCCCGCCCAAATGTTCAGACTAAACCTCTTGGTGTGTACCTGGGACAATGCCCCATGGATTTTCCTCTGCCCACAAGTGGTTGTTATCGAAATTAATGATGCCATCCCTGGTAAAGCTTGCTTCATCGGTGAACAGAACTGCCGAAATGAACAAAGGGTCTTCGGCACATTGCTGCAAAACCACTGGCAAACTGCCGCTCATGCTGGATAGTCGGCCGGTGAAAGTTCCTGAACACGCTGGAGGTGGTACGAATACAACCACTATTCGTGCAGAACCCTCCAGTCAGTCATATATCACACACCTTTCATTGTTCCAATTCCTCTCGTACTGGCTCCAGGAGTTGCCTCTATCTGGTCCAGGATTCGTGGCTCGACAGCAGGCAGTCTGATGGCTCTTTCCCTTCCCCAGTTGGCAGTGTCAATCTTCCAGTCTCTCTAAGGCGATGGTCAACGGCTACAAAGGTCTGCCTATTTGGTACCTGCCAATTTTGGAAAGCTTTATGATAGAAGCGTTCAACCTCTCGACTGTTCCCATTCGCGCGTGTGTGCATGAAATGCATGTCAGCAATTTCCTGGAATGAGTATGCCTCCATAGTAATGTACGCAAGTTCAACTTCTAATAAATCAAGAAGTTCAACAAGATGCGAAAAAAGTGATGATGAAAAGAAATCTATCCAAAGCCTGCTTGCTTGGTTGAACTAATGTGACCTAAATCAAGAGAAATGCGGTGAATAAAAAAAGATTAACGAGATGCGAAAAGAGTGATGATCAAAAGAAATCTGCTATCCAAGCCCCTCTTGGCTTGTTTCAAAGTGGACTAAGTAAGGTGAAATGCGACTGATAAAAGAAGCTCAACGAGATGCAGAAAAAAAGATTAATTTATTCCAGCAAGACCTGTAATGGTGTTGCTGGGTAGACATGAAGTACTGTTTTCGTTGTCATTACTTGCCACAACATATTCTGCTCTGCAGGGAAGCTAGACAGAAAGGCTTACTGACTTTCGTGTAACTTGAAAAGACGTTCCTTCCGGACTAATGGCCTTTTGTCTTGTTTTGATGTGTACTAGGATCCGTCTTTAAGGTTTGGCCAGAACTTTCAAAAGACAAAAGATGTCCCCCCCCCCCACACTTGTCCCCTACCTTGTTCTCCATTTCCCCATCCGCAAAACTCGGAGACCTCAAATCAACATTACATTATGAAGTAATGAAATTGCAAGAAAAATGTGTCAATTGTAGTTGTTTGGACAAATTAGGTGGGATATTTTCGGATCCATGTTTATAAGACTTTTTAGCCTTAATTTTGATCACCCTGAAAGTTTGGCCAGACCTTTTAGGTACACCTTGTATTGAAAAGGTAACTTGGTAAAACAGTAAATTTTACCAGGAAATGTAACCTGAAGTTGCTGACGTTGGTTCAATCCACTTTTTTCGGTGTACTTTTAAAATAGCTAATTTAGGGAGAAAAATTGTTTTACAAACCACAAAAACATTTTCTGGAATTTTGCAGAATCCGTTACGTTAATGACGTTTTTTCCTTATAATATAATATAAATATAAATGAATAGTTTACCACATTAATGTGGAAGGTGTACCGGAAGGGGTGTGAGCCACTGACACCGGACCTGATTTACGTCTAAGAAAGCTAGCAAAATGCAAGGGTGTGAAGAAGATACTAATTTAAAAAACAAAAACAAGAGAAAACTGAAAAGCCATCAAAGATCTAAAGATTTCTCTTAAGAAATCTCCTTCTCCTGCTAATAGCTTTTTCAGAATCCATGTTGTCCTGGTTAGCCATTTTTGGTAGTTCATCTAACATTACATTATTAAAAAAAAGTTCTGGGTAATCCTTTCAAGTATTTTCATAACGATCATTGTGTTGGTGTTGTGAAGGGATCTACCCAACAAAATATGACTTAAAAGAAATTATACGGTAAAATAATTTCTTTTGAGATTATAGGTTTTCATTTTTTTCCCATTTCGGGATAATTCCCCTTAAATACTCTTGTTGACAAATCGCAACAGGAGTAATATTTTTCACACATATTTATTGCTTAAAAACCTGCACAGCGTAATTTTTGACGTTCGTTTTCTGCAAATGCAACGACTAACATTCGTTCGACAATTGGCTGCACGCAGCAACGATTCAGAACGAGTGGTGGAACGAGTTGGTAGAATTATTCTGGAGACTACTTCTTTATGATGCTCTTGCTAATAGTCATTGCAGACTTCAGTTTTGTCCTGGTTGTCCATATTTAAATCTTTTGCCTTCCTAATTTAAACTAACATTACCTTAAAAAAATTGAAAATATAGATACTAATAAGTTCTGGTTCTGGTTTCAGGTTGCTACTCAAGTGCTCAAAATGTGCCATGTGATGAAAACGACAAAGTTTATTGGAACAAAGCTTGTCACGTACCAACCTTCGTTTGCAAATACTACAATTACACAGGTTTCAATCAGACGCATTGTATGAATAACTCTGCGTTTGTGTCATTGCAAGATGTTGTAAAGCGTGTTGGCCCAGGACATCAATTTATGATTTACGTAACGGAGTAAGTGGGTCGGTATGAGTGGTGTATCAGTAAGTGGGTCAGTTAAGGTATCTAACGAGCTTTCGTGTTTTTGATAATATAAAAACGTAATTTGTTGTTTTATTTTTAGAAATATTTAAAATAAGCAACTGTTTTTCCTACTGTAATGCAATTCTGAAAAGGAAAAAGTGTCCTAATTATCAGAATTGTTGGAATAAACACAGCCTAAGAATAAACACAGCCTGAGATGCGCCTCGAGAGGCTGGGTCTTGAGTTATTGGAGTTGCGCAGATTGAGGTTCGATCTTGTTTTAGTTTTTCGGATTTTGCATAACCTCATCGATGTTGATCTTCCGTTTTTTGATTTTGCCCCTGGCTTAAATGTAACTAGAGGACATAATTGGAAATTGGCTGTTCCAGCGTGTCACACAGATTGCCGTAGGCATTTTTTTTCTGTACGAGTGGTTCCTGTCTGGAATGCTCTTCGTAGGGAAACTGTAAATGCTAGTTCTATCCCATCTTTTCGTCGAATGCTTATGAAGGAACCCCTCCAACGTTTTCTCAGACGTCCACTGCCCTGATATGCCCTAATTTCTCACCCGGAACGGTGTAAGAGACTCACCACCCTGCCGTCTCCGTCCACCCTTGGTGGAGAAAGTTATATTATTATTATTATTATTATAAAACGTTAACACTTGAAAACATTCGTTCAATTTAGGCACGATGCCACTCGCAAAATTTTAAACATTTACCTAATTTATGAACTGCATTTGGATAAAAAAAAAACTGATCCTATTTGCTCCTTTTTCATTTCAAAATCTTACTTTTTGAACTAATGATAAATTAACCTTGGACGTTTTTGTGGGTCGCCCTTTAAATTTTCTACCGACGAAAACTAGTGACATGAATATATTCTTTGTTAGAGTGATTAAGAATTGGATCGCAACTGGATTTGGTTCAAGTTAAACGTACATAATCATTAAGCAAGCGGCATCTCACTAAAACAACTGTTAAAACATGAAAATATTTGTTCAGTGTTGGCACGATGCCATTCACAAGAGCTTAAACATCCACTTAGCTTTTCAACTGCAATTTTAAATCAAGAAATTGATCTTATTTTCATCTTTTTTATTTCAAAACGTTTTAGACTAATAACAAATAAATCTTGGGCGTTTTTAATGGGTCGCCCTGTAAATTTCAGACCTACTAAAGCTAGTAACATGAATTTTTTCGTTATTAGAATAACTAAGAACTGGATCTCGACCGAATTTGGTTCAGGTTTAACGCAGGTAATCCATCATTAAACAAGCACATCCCACTAATACAACTGAAATTCATCAGGCCTTTATTTCACTAAGGTAAAGTCTGGTTTTTATATTAGTGCATAAAAGCAAGCATTAAACCAATGGTAGTGTATTGCATCATGTAAGTAAGTATTGTACGTATTGTATCACGAAAGTAGTGTATTGCAACTAATGAGATTTTACGATGACCATTACGTTTTGATGGCTGAAATTGGTTAATTTATGAGGTCATTGTTCATTATCGAAATCTACCTTTCAAAATTTGTTTTGTCAATACTATTGTTTTTCTATTTCTGTCAACAATTTTTTTTACGTAAAATAATGCCTAAAATTACAGTCAACAATGAAATAGAGTTAAATGCTCCAATTCTGGCAAATACTTCATGCTTGGAATGCAGCGGTAATACTATTTCAAATCTCCATTTCAATTTTAGGCCCCAGTGGTTCCACGAGCTTAAGTTTTAAGTGTTTGTTAATACCGAATTATTCTAATACAGTTGTGGTCATTTACCTCTTTTAATTAGTAAAATAACGTGTTTAATAAATTTATATCATAAAGCAGCATTCGTTTTGCAGTAGAAGTAAAGAATCTAGTTTTTACTATCAGGCAAGTAAAAATACTGACATGGGTTGGCACGTTGATGACCAACCTTGCCCAATACATTTCTAACTGAATCTTATTTTTAGGAGCCCAATCAAGTTTGAGGATATCAGCGATGCCTACATTTTGTTGACATTTACGATGTGCTGGATGCTGTATTTCATGTGTATCAGAAATGGGATGAAGTCTACAATTTACGTATGTCCAGCTTATTTGTAATATGAGGGCAAATAATACAAGTAATTTTTTCCTATGGGTAACACGTGGGTAATCCTTGTCACCTTTCAAGTTATCAATTCATTACGTTTATTAATGACTATCACCTTTTTGCTATTTTCTTGCGTTGTTGATTTGTCATTTTAGCATGTATGTTGTTCATGTATTATGTCAACTTTTCAGGGCCTTCCTTAGGTAAATGTAGCTTACGGGCCAATCAGATTCCCCACCCACATAGGTTCAACACTAGCGGAACTTTTTTTGACTTGACCCTGCATTCATTCATCTGCATTGCAACCCCTCGTAGATGGGACAGTTTGCCTGTGTTAGCGATTCATTTTTTTTTTCAAATCTAAAGGAAATATTAGTTCATTGTGCCATAGGTTTTCTAGGATATTTGCTGTTTTTAATACAACAGAGCGCTTCATAAAACCTTCATACATCTTTCCTTTTTTTCTCATGCATTGCCTAATAAAAGTACATGAAAATAGCCTTTAATAATTGCCAGTTGTAGAAATTATGAAGAGATTGCATTAAAGATATTTCTTTACAGTTCGTTGAGCTTTGTTTTAACACGTTTATGTCAAATACATGCTAGTAAGTATACATACAGATAGGAATTAATTGTTCATACCCCATTGTTTTAATGCATTGATTCGCGGTGGTTGTTTTGATGTCATTATTGTTGTGGAGTCATGGCTACACACTGAATTCACTGACACAATGATAGTTGACCTTAACCACAGGTATGGTCGATATCCCAACGGTGCTTGTTGACACGTCAACCTTGGTTGAGGGGTTGGTCATTTCCATGCCAATCCATAAAATCTCCTTCACCCTGTATTACTTTCCAGATAGTGGATCGGAAGATGCAGTTGTAAATGTTTGTCAATTCTTGGCTAAAAGCCTTAATGGGGAGTTCTCAAATGTAATTTTGGGTTGGCGGACAATGAGGGCCAGTGACCATCACCATAGTCTCTTTCTTGAGCTTCTTGAGCCATTGGGTGTCACCCTGCGTGTTGATAGGCCGACACGCTTTTTCAAATATACTTGACCTGCTCTTCACTGATGACCGACTTCTGTTTGACTGCGAAGTTAGACCCCATTTTGGGAATAGCGATCACTGTGTTGTTTCTTTCAAACTAAATCTCACCCATAATCAAAATGTTCCTTTAGGCCAGGGGGATTACGGTGCACTGCTGGAGGGTCAGTTGGATCTCCATCTTTTAAAGAATACTCTGCAGAGCATCGATTGGAATCAATTAATTTTCTGAGTTCACCATAACATCCAAGATGTTTGGAATTGTTTTCTGGCCATTTTGACGAGACACCTGGATTGCTGTAAAAAACCTCAGTACGTTCGAGGA
Organism: Lithobius niger; assembly: GCA_023313725.1. Classification (NCBI taxonomy): domain Eukaryota; kingdom Metazoa; phylum Arthropoda; class Chilopoda; order Lithobiomorpha; family Lithobiidae; genus Lithobius; species Lithobius niger. Next base: position 38,364 of record JAHWFP010019475.1, read on the forward strand.
AATTGCTCCTCATATTGTCTTCCTCCTTCCATAATATAGTTAAAGCATTGCAAACTCAAACTCTGGCGATGGTACAAACTAAACCTGGATTCGCTGTCGCAGCTTGCCTACAATGTTGCTAATAAAAATCATGCTCTTGACTCGGTAGAGTTATGGCATAGGCATCGGGAGGAACTTATCTGGGGTGGAAATATTCAGTCCCTCTTCATATTTTTTTTAGGGGAAAAAAGAAGTCTTCGTGCTCTCTGTCACCGTTCAAACACAATGTTTTTTTAAACTGATAATGGGTCCAAAGCTGAACTACTTTGTTCTATTTTTGCATCTAATACTGTTGTCGATGATGGGAATCAAAACCTCCCACGGCCGCAAACCAGTGCTGGGACTGGAACTTGTATTACGGTAAATTTCAGTAGAGCTGATCTACTTTCTGTATTATCGAAACTTAAGCCAAGCACATCGTGTGGACGGATTGTCTGTCCGCTTTTTTATTTAAGCAGATCTCAGTCAAGTTTTTTAACCCCGTGTCTGTTATATTTAACATGCCTTTTGGACAGGGTGAGCTTCCTGATATTTGGAAGAACGCCATCGTTATCCCAATTTTTTAAAAAAGGGGCCCCCTCTAACCCCGAGAATTATCGACCAATTGCACTTATTTGTGTGGCGTGTAAAGTCATGGCGGCAGTCATATGTAACACATTGGTGCCGTTCTTAACAGCCCCACCAATTATTGGCCACGACCAATTCAAGTTTTTGCCTGGCCGATGTGTGGCACACCAGCGTTCTCGATCAGTGGGTAGAGGCGCTGGATATCGGAGTCCAGAGTGATGTAGTTTTCCTTGATTTCACCGGTGGTCCATCGCAAGTTGATAACTAAACTCTGTGGATGTGGTATATCCGGCCACCTTCTGAATTGGCTAGCCGCCTTCCTCGAAAACCGAGTCCAGCAAGTGAGGGTGGAGCGTAGTCTCTCGGGTAAGACCCCATCCCCAATGGCGTCCCCCAGGGCTTTGTGATTGGCCCCATCCTATGTTTGGTCTACATTAATGACCTTGACATGCCGAATTCTCCGTCATAAAGGGTCAAATTTGCGGACGACGTCAAAATCGGATCTGTAAATTTGGCCATGGGTCCTTCACCAAAACTTAATACGTCTATGCATATTGGACCTGCATGCCCGGATTATTGCTCCATGCTTGACGGAGAGTGTCTCTCCCATTGTAGATGAATTTAGTGATCTGGGCGTCTGGGTCACAGGCGACTTGAAATCTTACCTTCACTATTCTAGACTATGCTCTTCTACCTTCGCTAGATTGGCAGTGGCGAATCGCTGCTTTATGTCCGGACAATGTGCTAACTAAGGTCTGGGCATTTAAAACCTTTGTCCACCCTTTGCTCGAGTATGTCACCACGGTGTGGTCCCCTTATTTGGCCAAGGATATTTACTTGGTCGAGACCGTTCAAAGGAGATTTACTAAGAGCCTTCCTGGACTTCGCAACGTAAACCATATCGAACGTCTCTCAAGCGTAGGACTTGAACTTTTGGAATTGCGGCGTCCAAGATTTGTTCTTATCCTGACACATAAGATCTTGCATAACTTAATTTCGGTTGACCTTCCATTTTTCGACTTGGCCACACATACCTACTGTACTCGGGGTCACCCTTGGAAACTTGCTACCAGAGGATCCCGACTCTATTGTCACAAATACTTTATTGTGGTGCGGGTGGTTCCTGTCTCGAACGCACTTCGTTCCAAAACAGTTTGCATGGACTCTGTGAGCGGCTTTCGAAGGGAATTGTTGGCAGAGAATTTGTCTGCCTTCCTCAAAACAGCTTCTTGATACCCCCTACCTGCCAACCCTATCGTCTGCCATTCACTTAACGGAGGAAAATTCTGTTGTTTTTTCAAAGAACGAAGATGCCCACCTATTTTTCGCCATTTTCACTTAGCCATTCTGCGATGTTAACTGTAACATTTAACAAAGGCAGACTTTTTTTAATGCTGGCTTGTTTTACTGTAGTGACCATTTATACGTTCATACTTTCTACTTTTTAAATTTTATTTGGTGATAGTACAAGATAATTAGTTGACTTCCATCCCCCTACTTTCCTACACGTCTGGCGATGCCATCGGGGATCTTTGTGTCCCTGGCAGGTCTAACCTAGTTGGTAAGGCAGTCGTGATACTTCCTAGCCTTCCTATTCCTATCCTTTTGGCCATGCTCTTTTTAGAGTAGTTTTATCTTTAACTTAAACACATGCTTTTGTTTTCTGCTTTTAAAATTAACTCTGCGTTTACTCAATGTTGCTCCCTTTTCAGGCTGGCTGTCCAGTGACCATTTTGGTCCTTTCCAGTCCTGTTGCTTCAGCAACCAATTTTATTATTATTATTATTATTATTATTATTACAGCATACATTCGTGAAACCTATCTTGAAATCCTAAATCTAGCAGAAGGTTCTCCAAATTGGCCAAAATTGGCCCTCTCTTGGTGAAGCTGGTCGTTTTAAGTAAAAGTTTGCGAAAACAAGGGAGGAGTCATAGGTCTAGACACTGTTGGTTTAATTGGATAAGTAAATTTTAATGGAATGGATTATGCACGAACAAATATTTGCGTGTCTGCCAACGAAACAAAAAAAAAAACCTGCCCGTTCATGCATAGTGCTTTCTATTAAAATGATGAAACAGAAACCGGTAATGACCATGCCTGCTAATGAGAATAAAAATGTGCTTCCTAATGTAACAAACAAATTCTACCATTAACAAAAAAAAAACCCTTAATAATGAGACAAAACATGTCAAAAACCAAAAATACATCTGCCAGTGCAAAGAAATACATGATGCCTCCCAATGAGGAGAAAAACACGTCTGCCATGGGAAGAAATAAAATGTCTGTCAAAGAGATGGAAAAAATCTGTCTACCATTGAGAAAACAATATTCGGTTTGGTAATTAGACAAAAAAAAAAGCTTGCCAATGAGACAAAAAAATGTCTGCCAAAGAGATAAAAAGAAACATCTTCCGATGAGCATTAATCCAAAACCCTGGGTCTGAAATTAGTCTTTTGTTTTTCCTTTCCCTGCAGTAAGTAAGGGGCGATCGGAGTTAGGAATAGGTAAGGAACAAGCAATCAAAATAATGTCTTTTTCTTAATTCTTTATTACCTGTTGCCAAGATTTTTATGATTTGGCAAACATTGTGCTTGTATATTAGCATTTTTCTATTTTCATTTTACTTTAAAAAAAACCGATGGATATACATTTCTAAAAAAAACCCGTTGGATATGCATTTCTAAAAATACCTAACAAATTACAACCTGCCGATTACGAGAATTCTTAGGTTAATGTCAGTAGTTCTACTATGTCTTATTTACTGAAAGCGAGCGACCATTTAATACCCTCGAAAAGAGTTTGTCATTCCCGCAGATGTTGCTAGCTCCAAATACCGTTCATGGGAATCACTCAAATTTTCAAATCTTGGTTAAATTCCCCTTTCATTTCGTAATTAACCTTCAAACATGTAAGGTTCAGAATTAGCCATTATAGTTCCTTGGTCATTAATTTAGTTCCTAAATCTGATGCGTGTTATCTCCATATTACTTCAACTAAAATCGAACGCATGTATAGGATCAACTCATTCTGGGCTGTCAAGTATTAGGACCACTGAACCTTTGGGACCTTTGGGTCCTTTTAAGATAATCTAATAGTTCGTATAGAGGAGGTTTGGCTTAACTGGAAGTCGCGAAGTTTCCAGAAGTTCCGCTTGGTTTCACTTTGTATGGTCTGATGACCTGTCTTGAGTTAAAAATAATCAATTAAATAATGGTGGCGTGTGTATGCATGCCACAGCCTTCTCTCGCCGTTCCTATCCCGTCCCAATGTGCTTGGTTTCAGTTTGTTTGGGCTGATGACCTGTCTTGAGTTAAAAATAATCAATTAAATTCTGGTGGAGTGTGTATGCATGCCACAACTTTCTCTCGCCGTTCCTATCCCGTCCCAACGTGCTTGGTTTCACTTTGTATGGCTGATGACCTGTCTTGAGTTAAAAATAATCAATTAAATTATGGTGTAGTGTGTATGCATGCTACAGCTTTCTGTCGCCGTTCCTATCCCGTCCCAACATGCTTGGTTTCACTTTGTATGGCTGATGACCTGTCTTGAGTTAAAAA
>JAHWFP010019476.1:0-16827 GCA_023313725.1 Lithobius niger
GTGTTGATATCACTCCTTTGAAGGGTCGAACCATTCGGAACTAGGCGGCCCCTTTTACCAGTTTTGGTTTTTGATATGATAACTATAACGTCAAATTACGTAGCAAAAAGATGTAGGCGTTACGAGGAGAGATAGGGTCCTGGGTTAAAGGGGAAATATGTTTCCTCAATATCCACCCAAAACCAAAACTGGTATAAAAACCCGCCGAATTTCGAAAAACGATCGGCCTTTGAAGGTAGTGATATTATTCAACCAGGGAAAGGCCGCCAAGGTCAATCCTATTAGCCAAGCTAATAGCACCAAATAATACTTTGGACGTTAAATGAAATCTTGGAGATTGCTACAGCGAGTAGCAATCTTCAAGTTTTCATTTAACTTTCGAACTATTAGTCGTTGAGATTAACTGGGCTAATAGCAGCATTTCCCTGGTTGAATGATATCACTACTGTTTACCTTCAAAGGTCGATCGTTTTTGGAAACTTGGCGGATTTTTATACCAGTTTTGGTTTTGGATGGATTGTCTTAACATACAGTTATTCGTCAGTTTGCAGAAACTACTTTCAAATTTGTTCGTTCCTTCTTGAAGTTTTTGCGTGTGAAAGTTTATGCACACCGTTAATCAATCCTTTTCAGTAAACTTAATTCCGGAGTGAATTTTAGTAACTTTCAGACCTTTACTCACGTAAAACACCATTTCTCGTAATAACAAATGTACCAATCACGATTCATCAGATGAGATACTAATTTTCGATCGGAAGTGTACGATTTGTCTGGCAACCTGTTCCTTGTTGAACAGCGAAAGCATTTCTGTAGTAATAAAGTATGTTTGGGGGCTAAAGGGTTGTCACTGTGCTCACTGTGCAAATGGTCTGGGTATTCGATGTCAACCTGCAGCATGCAGGGAAAAGTAAAGTCGAAAAATAAAAAAACCGTAAAGATGATTTGCGTCGAAATACATAACTAGTGTCACTGTAGGGATTTGGAGATTATATACACACCTCCACATTGTATATATCAACAATTCAACATTTTGTAACAATTCTAGACGTTCTCCAGTCATACGTGGCGCAGCCTCCCACGACAGATCAAGGAGCATGTAAAAGTGTGTTGGTTCAAGCCTGTGTTGCTGGAGGCTAAGTTTTCTGAATTGTTCAAAAATATCTGCTTAGAGTGCAGAGACTGCTAAGATGTAAAAGTCGTGATAATCACCAAAGGTTACACAGTTCCCAAACTGTCTGAGTATAAAATGCTCAGTGTCACTTATGTGTGACTGTTTTGATCTGAAAAGACGCATCTGTCAATGGTAAAACAGTCTAACTGAACTATTCAAATGAATCGCAATATGGATACACACCTTTTCGTGTAAGTAAGGCATGAGTCTCAGGAAATATTTCTCTCTTAATGGGAAACTCGGTCGGAGAGTCGACTTAAGTATTCGAGAAGTGGATAAATAATTTAAAACTATCCAAAATTCTAAAATTTCCACCTTGTGTAGAACTGACGCTTTTTCATCACTAAAGTAAGGTAAAGCCCGGGCGATTATGTACCAGTCATAATTCTTTAAATTATGCATGAATGCAGAAAATGTATACTTAAATTGGTATTTTAGATTACACTTCACGTGGGCCGCAACCCTATACTTTCCACTCAAATGGTAATGATCACACAGTTTAATATCGTCAGATCTGAATTTATATTCACAAATGTTACAATGAGTAACTTTACATACAAAAATCAAACAGTCAAGTAGCATCGAGTCCGCATAATGCATTTCCAACTGAGAGAAAATTCTTCTACATAATTCCCTCCTCTATACACTCGATGTTAAAAAATGGTCTCATCGTATGCAGTGACCACAAAAGAATAGCCACATGGTTTATGTAAACTAGTTTTATGGGTGAATGATGGTGAAGGGTCAGGCATACAAGTAATGAATTTAGGTAATATGCACTCAAAATCATTGTACATATTAAGGATAGGCTAATTGCTGTCGTATCTAGTAAATTCTGTGAATGGATTTGACATGGGCATTTTTACATGTTTACAAACTTCTACATAGCACGAAATGAGAGCTAAAAGCATTGTTAGTGCGAAAATGAGATATGCAATAATGACACACACATTTTGCATTATTACGGTGTACCAGTCTATTGTAACTCTTAACCAAACAGTAATGTTTTTGGATTGTTACTCCAGTCCGAAGTGCCCCTTCACCATTTTACCGTGGAAACTCAAAGACGAATACCCCTTTCAGCCAACTTATATTAAAAATTTTTAATAGAAGTATGCAGTAGCATTATCGATTGAATGGTGAAGAGGCACTTAGGAATCAAGTAACAATCGATCAACACGGGCAGCAAACCCGTCACCAAACAAGCAATAACAATAACATCTTTGTGTAAACGCTGTTGCACGCACAGTCACCTTGTCAAGTCGTCTGAGCCGAAGAACGTCGAACTATTCGGTCCTTGTTGCAGCTACGACTGAATAGTATACGATTGATATTTAAAGAATAATTTCAGAAAACCGAGAGGATTGTAATACAATGTCACAAGGGTTTTCGGTTATTATCCATTATAATGCTCATTGCTCCTACAATAGAAAAACACTAGCCTGCTTCGTTAGCTCTATTTGCTGAAGGGGAAGATCGTCTAACAATACACAGACATGAGCGCCAATTCGAACGATACGTTCAACAAATGGGAGTATAATGCCAACAAAATAATGCAGAGCAATGCCACCCTTTGTAGCTAACAGTCGTTAACAATGCTTTAACTATTATTGAAAATATTACCCCCTGTTTTGCGGGCATTATATTTAACAATAGTTCAAACATTGTTTAACCCTTTTATATCAGGTCATGATATTGCTCAAATGGGCATTATAAGCAGGATAACCAATGCCCCGATGTTTTGCAACAATAACTCGTGGCTGTGTTACTCGTGATTGTTGGCAGAACAATATCTACTTCGTTGATTATGCTATGCGTATGGGTAAAAGGGACCACCAAGTATCGAATGGTTCGGCCCTTCAAAAGAGTGATATCAACGCATCAAAACATTCACCAAGTTAATCGCACCGAATAATACTTTGGACGTTAAATGAAAACTTGAACATTGCTACCGAAAGTAGCAATATTCTAGTTTTCATTTAACCTTCGAACTATTAAGCGGTGCGAATGTTTTGGTGTGTTGATATCACTCATTTGAAGGGCCGAACTTCGTAACTTGGTGGTCCATTTTACCAGATTTGGTTATTGATATGATCTACATATACGCATAGGATAATCAATGAGGTCGATATTGTTCTGTCATTTAGTTTTCATTTAAACATAACATAATTTTGAGCCCGTATGATTGTAAAGGTTCATGGGCCACATGTACAGTATGAAGATTAAAAGTGATCATGTTATGATCACTCATTCCAAGATGGCCAACGTCTGACGCCTCATACACCAGTCTGTCATAACTCCGACAAAATTAAGTGTAGGATACTATTGCACCAGTTGGCTCAGCCGCGATCGAAAGCTGTGACATCCCTAATTCAAAAACATATTTCAGAAAAGCATGGCCCTTCTCGTGTGTATAGAGATAGGGCATGCATGGCATTAAGAATGTAGCTATAGAATGTATCTAAAGTCACTAAAGAATGTAACTATTGAAAATGTTAATGACGTTATCCGTTACAAGTACTTATTGTGGTCTCAGAATTCCTGGATTCAGCCCATCAGCAGAAAGGTCCTGGAAATGTGCTTGTGCTCATATCGATTGGGGCGTGTAAAATATGCTACAAGAAAATTTTCCTTTCCGTTGTAGCCTCAACAGTTAAACAGATTATTAATCCAGATATTTCCTGTTGAACGATGAAAGTTCACTAAGAAGTTTTAAAGCAAGACAGCATCATTATGCCTTTTTGGAATCATCTTGTGTCTCTTCATTTGTAATGTTATTGGGCCCGTCAGTTGGAAGAGCTCCTTTTCTCTCGTTTACATTAAGAAAAACATGTTTTTTTTTCTTCTTCTTTGTTGTTGTTGTTGTTGTGGGGAAGGCAAGAAATTTTTGACTTCCTCCAATGTACAAAGAGCACCTTCGCGATATTTTCGTGGTCGAATAAGTATATTTTTCCGTTTTGTTTTTCTAAATTGTTTGCTTTTGTTGTAAGCTTGCAAGTCAGTTAAACGCTACATTTAAAAAAAGTTTTGTTTTTAAGTCCCCATTAAACAAAATTTACCAATACGAACTGTTTCTGTAATTTTTACAAACTTTTCTTATCGCAAATTCCACGTTCATATTCCCTGTACGTGTTTTTAGGCTCACTTTGATCTTAGAAATTCGGGAGCTTGGTACGAAGAGCATAAGGACACAGATCAACTCCTGCTTTTAATTTTTCACACCCACAAAAACGAGGTCCACACACCGATCTACAGATTTATTAATCCAGACAGAACAAATGTGGGACTAAGGTTCAGTTATACAATGCAAACTCGTACACTTGAATCAGGAAGCTAACATTAAAGTTCACATGGCACCGATTTTGGTCTTTTCAAGTAATCAAGTAACAGTCAACAATGTGGATTCTGGATTTACCAGGGATTTTGTGTATTGTGTGGAATTTTTCATTCCACTGCATACATCTTATCATCCATTCACCCAAACGATGTAATTTTGGTAACTTACCACGTACAACAGTTTCTCAATTGCTCTGTATTATTCACTTCTAATCAACAATATTTTGTTAGCGCCGGCTGTATTTACACAAGAGCTTGTAACGCAATCCGCAGCCAGAAGTTGTATAAACCGATTTCAAATTTCAGCATGGTACCGATTTTGACTCTGCCGACTCAAAACAATGACTAATGATAGGAGCTCAAAAGCGATCGGGAAAACAGTTATCTTTAAAATGGATTCTTCATCTTAATGTCACGGATTAATATTACTGCACGTATTTAACTAAACGATGTTTAGATAACTATCCAGGTAGCATTACTACAATGGCAACCACACCTTTACCATTGCGTTGAGAATCGCAACTATCTTCTACCTGAAAGATTGCCATTCGACCTGCCATATCGAGTAACCACAGAAATGAATCGACAAAACCAAACCTAAGGGTCCAATTTTATTCCTGTAGTAAATTATTTAATGGTAGGATTTGAACTGTCATCCACATTGTTTGGAGGCGTGAATCTGACCACTGGTTGCTGCTGCTCTCAAAAGTTCGTGTTTAATTTTTAGATGTGCTACTCTTAGGGTGAAATTCTTGCTATGGCATGCAATGTTTTCATGACTTGAAAACTGCAAGAAATTGTTCTTTCATGCGAGAAAAAAAATAGAAAATAGCAAGCTGTGAAGCATTGTATAATCGTTTGTGGAAATATTTGTGTAAAATGAAATCATTGTTTAAACTTTGACGTAAAAAGCAAACACCAAATCACAACTGAAAATTTCAAACTTCGACCAAAACTATTTTTTGAACAGGTATGTCACTAGCTTCGAAACACCGTGCATATCGTGAACATCATCTGATATGAAACTATACATGGGACTTGTAAATGTTCCCAAGATTGACCGATGCTTGAATTTTATACTTGAATTCAATCGGTATGTACCTTATGAAAACTGCCCAAAGTTGAGTCTTTGTAAACACAGGAACACTTTGGTTGTTCCACTCAAATGTTGCCGATGTGAAATGCAATACTGGAAACATTGGAGTCGCTGCATTCCATGTTTATTCATGGTGCAGCTCTAATAGTATGCGAGACGAAGCTAAAGACAAGTGCAAAGTAAAAATCGTAAAAAATTCAAAACATTTGATAAAAATATAGGCTAATTGATATAATGTAACTAAATGTGAAAGATTTTTCGATATGTACACGAAACTTATTTGTCAATTAAATCGATGCTTACAGCATTACAGAACAAAATAAAACAAAAAAACTTGTATATTAGTAATTAGCCTGCATGGATCAGCCATGCCGGAATTTTTGTGAAAAATGAAGCCATTTTTTAGAAAAAGGTTTGCAGAGTAGCACAGGTTCAAACACTAAGTCGTGTGAGTTTAAATATAAAACTATTTAAGATAAAATATCACTCACACATTTTACTCATTTCCGTTGACTATAAAAATCCACTTTTAGTGTGTCTTAATAATGCTCAGTCTTCTGATTCTGTCGACATCTTCACTAATGTTTTTCACTGCCTATTGATTGTGTGATTTGTTTTTATCTAGCGAAGCAGAATGGTTTTTCGTCATTTGGATGTGGGGAAGAGGATTGTAACTACGATGGATTTGATGATGATTTTATTGGAGCAAGTTGTACTAACAATAAGAAAAATTTAGGGTTATCCAAAAAAGGTAAAATATTAATAAACAAAAGGTCGGGATTTGTACTAATGGTATGAGACAAAAAATTACCAGGCAGCTCACCATAAGCTTGACTTTCGTGCACTTAAATCTTCATTGGAAGGGTTAAATTGGGACGCCCTTATTTTTTCTGTGCATCCACAAATACAAGATGCGTGGAATTGTTTTTCAGATATTCTGACCAGCCACATTAATTGTTGCAAAACACTTACTCCTAAAATCGACGTACGAGGTAACAATCGCCAACCAAAGTTCCTCAGTAAAATGAAACGCCAAAAACTCAAACTGTGGAAGCATTACAGGGATAACCGCAATGAATTAACACTATTGGCCTACAATACTGCTAGGAAAGTGTACTCTAAATCAGTCGAAGCATAGCACGTTTTACGGGAGGAGAAGGTTATCCGGGGCGGCAACTTCTCGACCCTTTTTAAGTTCTACCGCCAGAAAACCAAGTCGTCGCGCTCCTTATCGCCTTTTAAGTCCTCAGGTGGACTCTTGGTGGACAACCTCTCGAAGGCTGAGGCATTAAATGCTATTTTTGCATCAAATTCTATTATGGACGATGGGAATCAAAATCTACCCTTACCCCAGAACTTCATCCTTAGTCAAAATTGTAGCGTGCTGAACCTTGACAGGGCAGGTGTATTTTCTACATTGCGTAAACTTAAACCAAGTTTGTCATGCAGACCTGACGGTTTTTCCGCTTTTCTGCTCAAGCAGATATTTGCTGAAATTTGTTATCCACTCTCTAAACTTTTTAACTTGTCTTTTGAACAGGGTGATCTCCCGGAGATCTGGAAATGTGCCTACGTTGTCCCTATATTTAAAAAAGGCTCGCCCTCTGACCCCCTTAATTATAGGCCGATAGCCCTCACATGCGTAATTTGCAAAGTTATGGAGGCTATCATTAGGGACTCACTTATGCAATATCTAGAAGAGTTTTCCATTTTACGACCCGACCAATTTGGGTTTCACCCACGTAGATCGGCCTCCCACCAACTGCTTTGTATTCTAGACAGATGGACAAGCGTGTTGGATGTTGGAGCACAGAGCAATGTTGTGTATTTTGATTTTAAAAAGGCATTCGAGTCGGTGATTCACAGAAAACTTCTAAAAGCTGAGTGGATGTGGCATCAGTGGTCCTCTTTTTAATAGGCTAACTGCTTTTTTGAGAAATCGTTCCCAGCAAGTAACCATTGAGTGTACGCTTTCTACTAAGGTCGGGGTACCGTGTGGAGTCCCACAGGGCTCGGTGCTTGGCCTCTTCTGTTTTTGATATATGTAAATGATTTGACCTTGACCTTTTCATCACCGTATGGAGTTAAATTTGCGGATGACATAAAAATTGGGACTGAATTGTTGGCAGCCGGACCCTCACCTGCACTCGGGGAGGAGATTGAAAATGTCCTTCTTTGGTCCAAAAATTGGCAGTTACCGTTATCTAACTTGAAATGCCAATCCTTCCATATTGGACCCGACTCCCCTGACTATCATTATCTACTTGGGGGCGAAACTATCCCAGTGGTCGAGGAAATCCGTGACCTCGCTATCTGGTTTTCACCAGACTTGAAAGTGTCCTTACACTGTTTGAAGGTGAGCGCCATGGCATTCCGCCGTTTGGCTGTGGTTAACCGTTGCTTCACCTCGGGAAATCTCACCACTAAGGTACGGGCATTCAAAGTTTTCGTCCGCCCAATTCTTGAGTACGCCACACCGGTTTGGTCGCCTTTCTTGGTGAAAGACATCAACCTAATCGAGTCGGTACAGAGGAGATTCACCAAACGCCTCCCTGGATTTCATGATGTTGATCATCTGGAACGGCTTTCCAAGGCAGGCCTTGAACTGTTGGAACTTCGTCGACTGAGATTTGACCTTATTTTAACGTATAAAATACTACATAACCTTATTTCTGTCGATTTACCCCTCTTTGGCCTTGCCCCTTGTTTTCATAATACCCAAGGTCGAGCTATTAAAGGCACTGTTGAGGAATGGCACTCGGCGTGTCGCCGCAGTCGCCGTGAGGAGGTGGTGTTGGCCCGTTTGCGCATTGGTCACACTCGACTTACTCACTGTTTCCTTTTGCGGGGGGTTGACCCTCCTGAATGTTATTGGTGTCGGCGGCCACTTACGGTCCGGCACTTCCTTGTTGATTGTTGCCATCTTGATGGTTTTCGTCGTCGTTTCCATCTTCCGCATGACATTGTGCGTCAATTGGGCGATAAGTCTGTCCTCCTGTCCGGTGTTTTTCAATTTTTGCAGGAGGTACAGATGTATGACAAGATTTAGGTTAGGGGTTTGTATAATATCTCTGTAATGTGTGGTGTAGTGGCAACCCGGACCACTGCACTGTGACTGAGGTTGGCGCTAATGACCAAGCTGTCGACGCGCCATTAAGCCTCATTCCCCCCCTCATCCTTGGAAGCTTGCGGTCCAGGGGTCTCGGTTTGACTGCAGAAAAAATTTCTTTGCAGTCCGGGTTGTCCTGGTTTGGAATGCCCTTCGTTCAAGGACAGTATGCATGAACTCGGAGGGAGGCTTCCGCAGGGAGCTACTTACTGAAAACCTTAACCCTTTAATCAAGAGAGCTTGTTAGTTTCCCCACCACGAAAATAACGGTCAGTATTAGCGCTCACAACCCGTTCGGTACCTGCAACTAACTATGTTTTTTTTCTTTTTTCTTTTTAGCTTATATTGGATGATTTTTTAATTTACATATATATTTTTTAATCTTTTATTCATTATGTATGACAACTCCCGTACCTTTCCTACACTTCTAGCGATGCCATCGGGGACCTTTGTGTCCCTGGCAGGTCTGACCTTGGTGGCAAGGCAGTTGTGACCCTACCCTACCCTAACCTCCACTTTTCCACCCTTTTGGCCATGCTATTTTTTAAAATATTTTTTAAACTTGTTTTATTTTTATCTCATTCATTTGCTTTTAATTTCTGCTTTTGAAAAATCCTCCTACCTTTTACCAGCATATAGTCAATGTTCTCCCCTTTTAGGCTGGCAGTCAGCGACCTACTGGGTCCTTGCCACTCCTGTTGCTCCAGCAACAAATTACTTATTATTATTACCTCAAATATGAGTCTAATCCCAATTGCACGTCGTAAGCGCTAGCCCTGGAACCACTGATAATACTCTTTTTCTTTAGGGAATTTATTTATTTCAGGCTCGTATTCTGTAGGCTCGTAATTTCAGGCTCGTATTCTCTGCAGCTCACAAATTAGCTCGCAAAATGAACACTAAGAATCACCTTTAGGTCTAGCAGTCAACGTTTTGACGGAATCGGTTGCAAAATGAAGCAAACTAATTTGCCAACGTGTGGTTCATTTTGATTGGGGTGTAAGGTGTTTTTGTAATTTCTCGAATCGTTAACAACCAGATCCTAATGCGCTTGATTGTTGTGCACTGGGGTCATGCCAAGTGCATGTCGAGCGGCATCATACTTTAAACAGCAGCAAGGGGGTCGTGACATTTGAGGGGTCTCAGTGATGATGTCATCCTGGGCGAACTCAATTCACAGGGTGTTACGGCTGTGAGGCGTTTGACACGGAAAGGCGAGAATGGTGCCCAGCCAACTGACACCTTTTTCCTGACCTTTGATACGCCAGTTGCACCGCAGCACATTACTGCTGGTTACCTGCGCTTGAAGGTCAGGAGTTACGTCCCGAATCCGATGCAGTGTTTCCGCTGCCAACGCTTCGGCCATACCAGCGGCTCGTGTAAAGGTAGGCCTACCTGTGTTTCCTGTGCTCAGGCAGCCCATGAAGGCGCTGACTGTGCTGGCCCGGAGCAGTGCGTCAACTGCGGTGTTCAGCACCAAGCTTCTTCACGGGACTGTCATGTTTATGTTGAGGAACTTCGAGTGCTGGAACTAAAGGTGAAGGACGGGCTTTCCTACTCGGAGGCCCGAAAGAAAGCCAAACTATCGGCACCGGCAATGACACGTTCTTTTGCGCAGGTGTGCAGTGCGCCAATGCCTGGCCCAGTTAGTGAGTCTGCTGATTTGGCAGATTGACGCGCTGAGCTCAGGTCTTTGACGAGGACGGTGGGCAAGCTTATTACTTTGTTGGCCCTGCAACATCCATCTCTGCAGGGTCTTTTGGGTCCTTCGGACCTGGTTGCTGCCTTGCCGTCTACATCTGCCCAGCCTGCAAATGCTTCTGCTCCTGCTGCTGTTTCTGCTGCTGCATTTGTTCCCAGGCAGGTTAAGGCTTCAGCTACGCTTCCGCCTGCCCGGAGTGAACCACAGAAAACGTTGAAGAAGGCTCCTGCTGGTAACGCCTCAACACCACCCGTGAGAACGTCACCACCAGGAGAGAAGGTGAAACGGTCGTTGAACGTCCAGCTTGCTGAGGGGTCCGTTGTGTCCCCTCAGCATCTTGAGACTACTTTGCCCATGGAGCAGGGAGAGATTTCCTGTTCCAATTCTCCAGAACTTTTTCCTCCTTCCAAGGACAACTTCGTTCTGAACCTCACTCCATCTTTTGATTCGGGTGAGGATTCGGATGTTTTCGGATCGCCCAGAGGAGGAGTTGAGGAGAATGATTCAGTCCTCAGCCCGCCCTAATGCCTGCGCGTGCCATCGTTCAGTGGAACTGCCAAAGTTATCGGACCCATGCCGATGAGCTGCGGCTGCTTTTGTCCCATTGGCGACCTCTGTGCTGCTGTCTACAGGAAACCTGCTTTAAGGCGTTAGATAATCCGGTTGTTCGAGGTTATTCTGTCTACCGTCTGGATGCTGACCCTGTGCCACATGCACATGGTGGTGTTGCAGTGCTGGTTCAACACTCTCGGCCACATGCCAGTGTGCCTCTGCACACTAGGCTTCAGGCGGTAGCAGTTCGAGTTTCTTTCCACTTCGATATTACTGTCTGTTTGCTTTATTTGCCACCAGATGAGGTCTTTGGGGTTGGTGACCTGGAGGATCTGATCCGCCAGCTTCCTGCCCCTTTCCTGTTGCTGGGCGACTTTAACAGCCACCACGTCCAGTGGGGGGGACCTCATACTGACAACAAAGGGAGGATCCTTGAGGAGTGGATGCAGAGGGGGTCCGTCTGTATCCTGAACGATGGCGCCATGACTCACTGTAATCTGGCCACAGGCAATTGGTCAGCGGTGGACTTAACCTTCTGTTCGCTAGCCATCCCAGTTCATTTCACTTGGGCTGTCACTGCCGATATGCATGGGAGCGATCACCACAACACAAGGGGGTTCTGTGGCCTCCAGGCCAGCTCGGTGGGCGCTTAAGCGAGCTGAGTGGTCAGCCTTTGCTGGGGCTGCTGTATTTCAGTGTGCGGTTCAGGACTTTTCTGATGTGGATGAAATTTCCACTCATTTCACTGATGTGGTCCTTGCTGCTGCTCATGCTGCTATCCCGCGTACGTCCACGCAGCCGAGACGAGTTCCTGTTCCGTGGTGGACACCAGCTAGCGGACTGGCCATTCAGGCCCGCAGGCGTGCATTGCGTGCATTTACGGTGAGCCCCACTACTGAAAACTTTGTGGCCTTTAAACGCTGCCGTGCCCGTGCCCGGTATGTTATCCGTGAGGCTAGGCATGCTTCGTGGTTGGCTTATATTTCGTCAATCATGCGCTCCACGCCTTTTCAGCTAGTGTGGAGGAAGGTGTACCAGATCTTTGGGAAGAACGTGCATTCCCCGGTCTCACAGTTAAAGGTAGTGAATGCCGTGATGTCTTCTGTGCCGGATATCGCCGATTGTCTTGCGTCTGCATTTGCGCGGGTCTTGAGTGATGACCATTATGATCCTGGTTTCCTCGGGATTAAGCGTAGGGAAGAGGCTCACGCTCTTGACTTTCGCTCCGATGGGCTAGATGAGTACAATTTACCGTTTACCTGGCAGGAATTTGTTTCAGCTTTGTCCAAGTCGCATGACTCCGCCCCGGGACCTGACGATGTTCACTATCAACTGTTGAAACATCTGTCTCTTGCCTCCCAGCAGTCAGCTTCTGGGGATGTTCAACCGTGTGTGGGCAGAGGGCTCTATTCCAGCATCGCGGAGGACAGCAGTGGTCATCCCGATTGTAAAACCGGGCAGAGACCCTACTTCTCCTTCCAGTTATCGCCCAATCGCTCTGACTAGCTGTGTCTGTAAACTTATGGAACGGATGGTCACTGAGCGGTTGGTGTGGGTGTTGGAATCACGGGGATTCTTATCTGCGTCCCAGTGTGGCTTTCGACGGTTTCGGTCAACTATCGATCATCTAGTTGCCCTTGAATCAGATGTGAGGGAGGCTTTTCGCCTGCGTCATCATCTGGTTCAGGTTTTCTTTGACTTGGAGAAGGCTTATGATACGACCTGGGTTATGGGATTCTCCGTAGTCTCTATGACTGTGGCTTAACGGGACAGATGCCACTGTTGCTTTCCACTTACCTCTCAGGCCGTTCTTTTCGCGTTCGTGTCAGGGCGACTCTTTCCCGCCCGTTAGTCTTGGAGAATGGTGTGCCTCAAGGTGGTATTCTTAGTGTCATCTTGTTTGCTATAGGGATCAACCCCATTGCTCAGCAAGCTGCTGTTCCCCAGTCTTTGCTTGTCGATGACTTCGGCCTGCGCTTTCGGGCAGCTCGCATGCAGACCTGCGAGCGGCAGCTACAGCTGGTGATTAACAAAGTCCAGACCTGGGCGGTCAGTAATGGTTTCCGGTTTCCTCCGGACAAGACTGTGAGCATCCACTTTTGCCGCCAACGAACACTGCACCCAGATCCTTGCCTGTACTTGGGACAGGCACAAATACCTGTTGTCCCACAGGCACGTTTCCTGGGTCTGGTGTTCGATTCCAGGTTATCTTGGCTTCCACACTTGCATCAGCTTAAAGACAAGGCTTTGCGGGCGCTTAACATCTTGCGGGTCCTGTCGGGCACTTCATGGGGTGCCGATCGCACTGCCATGTTGCGCCTCTACCGAGCCCTTGTCCGCAGCAAACTTGATTATGCGTGTATGGTCTATGGTTCGGCTAGTGACTCGACTCTCCAGATGTTGGACACTGTGCATCACAGTGGCCTGCGTGTGGCGACTGGGGCATTTCGAACTTCTCCAGTGGTCAGCCTCTATGCTGAGGCCTCGGAGCCACCTTTGGCCATTCGTCGGCGACAGCTTGCCATTCAGTATGCTGTGCGTTTGCGTGCTGTGCAATCCAGTCCTGCTTGGTCCATGGTTTTGGGGCCAGACTTGCGAGTCGGTAGACGCAGGGTGGGTAAGGGTGATTTCCGCGATAGGCTCCAGCAGTCCTGTCAGGAGATAGCCTTTGAAATGCCCTGCGTCTTGCGGCTTGGGAGAATGCCAGTTGCCCCTTGGCTTGTCCCAAGTGGCAGTTTCATTTTCGCTTTGGCGTCCCTCCCGAAGGGTTCCACTCTACCAGCAAGGTACTTACAGGAGTTCCGGCGGCTGAGTTCTCAGTACGCCGGTTATCAGCGCCTGTTTACTGATGGGTCGAAGTCAGACGTTGGCGTGGCATGTGCTTGTGTGTGTAAGGGAGTGACGGTTGCCCATCGCCTTCATTACAGCTATTCTGTGTTTTCTGCAGAGCTTTTGGCTCTTGGTTTGGCGGTGGAATGGATCCTTGACCTTTAGGGCACGGATTTCATTATCTTTAGTGATTCCATGAGTGCCCTGGAGTCCTTGGCGAATTACAATCCTCGGAACCCCTTGACACAACGTGTTCAGGCTTTGCTTTCCCGCATGCCTGGCCAGCGGAAAACCATGCTTTTCTGCTGGATCCCGGGCCATGTTGGGATAGCAGGGAATGAGCAAGCTGATTCTGCTGCGAAAGGGGCCCTTTCTGGCCCTCTCGGTAGGGATCTCAGCCTTGTTCCCTCAGACGCCTTTTCAACTCTGCGTCTGAGGTTACACACTTTTTGGCAAGCCTTGTGGGACTGACAGGGCGGTAATAAATTACGGGACATTAAAGGCACTGTCGAGGAGTGGCACTCGGCGTGCCGCCGCAGTCGCCGTGAGGAGGTTGTGTTGTCCCGTTTGCGCATTGGTCACACCCGACTTACTCACTGTTTCGTTTTGCGGGGGGTTGACCCTCCTGAATGTTATTGGTGTCGACGGCCACTTACGGTCCGGCACTTACTTGTTGATTGTCGCCATCTTGATGGTGTTCGTCGTCATTTCCATCTTCCGCATGACATTGCGCGTCAGTTGGGCGATAAGTCTTTCCTCCTGTCCGGTGTTTTTCAATTTTTGCAGGAGGTACAGATGTATGACAAGATTTAGATTAGGGGTTTGAATAACATCTCTGTAATGTGTGGTGCAGTGGCAACCCGGACCACTGCACTGTGACTGAGGTTGGCGCTAATGACCAAGCTGTCGACGCGCCATTAAACCTCAATCCCCCCTCCCCCCCTCGAGTGATCATGACCTGGTTTGACCCCAAGATGGGTAGGGTGGATGACCCAATATCAAACTTTACCACTGGGCTTAGCATTAGAAAATAGATAGGTAGCAAAAACATTCCTACACCCTCCTCCAGTTAATACCGGAAATGGGGGACATGAAACCTTGATATCAATTCGCTTCGCCCTTGTCATAAAACCTTGACTCGGTATTGACTTTTGACCTTTGGTCAAGAGACTGTGTTTGACCTTTGACCAGTGACCTTGACTCGGTGTGAACCCTGGGGTGGGGTGGGTGGTTACCGGAAATTGGAAATGAGACTGTTTGATCTTTGACCAGTGACCTTGATATGAGTTATCTGGGACCTTGACCTTTACCCAGTTTGTACCTGGGGGTGGGGTGGGTGGCTCAATATTACACTTTACCACTGTGTTAGCATTAGGACAGAAATTGTACAAAAATCATTCCCCCACTCTCCACCATTCACCTTGACCTGAGTGACCTTTACCTTGACCCTGTTTGTTGTTTAAGCATTGTTAAACTGGCATTGTTTAAGCATTGTTTCTTAATTCCAAAGTCACCCTACTGCAAAAAAGGGAAATGAGAACTTATCTCTTCACCCAACGATAAATTTCTTATAGTTTTCATAGCAATAGACCTTTTGGATTACTGTGACTGGCATTGTTGCACGGGCAATCAAATTAAACGAATTTGCTGTTCAATTGTCATCGTGAGTGTGATATTCAGCCAGGTAATGCGTTCAACCTTGAGCCATTTCTAAACAATAGCCTGTGCATTTTGCATAGCTTGTGCATTTTGTTTAGTAATGGTTTTCAGGCATATTTCTTTACAATGAAAGCCCTTTTTCTATGAGTGAATGGACCGGATGTTGAGGGTTGGGCGCGAAAACTGTGGGCACTCCTAAACAATAGATGTTCTTGGCATTGTTTTGCAGTGGAACTGATTCTCACACTTTAGCTAATGATTTTCTTTTTACACGTTGGTTCTATGCGTAACGTTGTAGCCTCAGCGCTATTACACATTTACACAATGATATTCGAATATTACTACTGTTAACATGCTGCTGCCAGGTGGTGGTGTGTGCATATTGATAAAGATAACTGTTTCAGTGCGTCCTAGCTTGAATCCGAACAACCCCTTCGGCAAACAAAGAAAATAAAACTGCCTCATCAGACATCGTTATGAAACATCGTAACAATAGGACTCTTCGAAAGTAATTTAACAGAGTATTGTTTAAGCATTGTTGCTTTATATTTCGAAGTTCTCCTTCGGCAAACAAGGGAATGAGAAATTACCCCATCACCAACAACGATAAATTTGTTATAGTTTCATGACAGTATATCTTTTGGAATGGCAAGAATGACATTGTTGCACGGGGAATCACATTGCTAAGGAATACGCTGTTCACGTGTTATAATGGGCGAACATTCAGACGGATAATGTCCTCAACCTTGAGCATTCCTAAACAATAGATGCCCTTGTGCATTGTTTAGGAATGTGGATTTGGGCATTATCCTACACTGATACTAATTCCCTCACTTTTGTGTGGCACAGCATTTTTAAAAGTAAGTGTACTGTCCACCAGCAAGAGTGACGTGGTTGTTTAGGTAATGCTTAGGTATGTTGCGATGTCAGTGAGACTCAACACACCTGTGCTGGCATTTCCGTTTTCAGTTTAAATTCCTTTAGCACTACAGTGAATGCCGATCACAAGAGGAACTTCATGTTTGTGGACAAATTTTACAAAAAATTATTAAAAAAATTAACAGGCATCCAACCAGTGAATGAAAAGTGCTTTACCCGGCCTGTTTTTCACCACCTGCACATGCCTGATAACTGAACTTTTTTCCTTGCGTAATAATAACATTATTAAAGTTAACGTGGATTAATAAAGGTTTTTTACAGGACAGTTTTTTTTTTATTTAGGTCAAGATAAATTGCCTGTAAAAGTTGAAGTAAGTAATTTATTTGTCTTCACATTCATTTGCCATGCATCGTTTTACGATATAGTTAAAATGTGGGCTTGCCTGCATGTTGACGCATGTGGTTTACATCTTACTAACAACGCTGATTTGAAA
>JAHWFP010019477.1:0-13704 GCA_023313725.1 Lithobius niger
TCAATTACCAACTACTATTTATAAGAATTTTCTAGCAGTTGCCACTTTCCGTCGTGAGATAACCTATAGCAAATAAAACCGAAGTTAGGCTAATTTTTTTTTACCGTTAGGTACAAATATCTGTACAGTTTTGCAGAAAAGTGAACCTAGTTGGGCTTGCGATGAATTTGAAATAGCACAGTACTATACGCTAAATCCGCTGGATGTAGAATTCGGGGTGGGTACTAATAACCAGTGGTACATTTAGGCACCGTCACAGTAAGCGCGCGCCTAGAGCCTCGAATGTTCAGGGGGCTCTAAAAAGTCAACAAAGAAAATCTTGTTAGTATTTGGTACAGTAGTGACCGAATAGAAAACTGCGTACGTAGTCAATGATTTTCCATTTAAATTTGCTGAACTTCACAGAGAATTTAGGCCGTAAGCAACAACAGGTGATATATTAAAACTGAAATTATAATAAACACAGCTACGTTGTTAGCTTTAGTGCAGTCGTTAATGAAATCGCACTTTTCAGCTGAAAAAGAAACACAATGGTAAAAATTGCGCACAATTTTTCTGTAATAATCAAGAATACCAGAAAATTGTAAAATTTCACGCTACACCAGAATATTATCGACGTTTTGCAGTTAAGTGCACCGAAGACTTAGAAAACTGAGTCAGACACGTCCAGAGAATAGGTGTCCATCATACTGTCTTTGTCCCCACCACGTAGGGGTCTTAGCGGGGTTTTTTTGTGGGGGGGGGGGGGGGGGGTAAACGCCCCCCCCCCCCCCCCCCCCCCAATCCACTCGTTTAGATCATTGCTCGACAGGCAAAATAGCCCAATGATGATATTAGTTACTGTAAAAGTAAAATTGCAGCATCACACAATTAACACTTGCAAGGCTTCACACCATTACACATTCAATTACGATACTTCAAAAGTAGTTTAACGAAAGTGCAGCTTTATTAATAAGCTCTTAAGTGTCTCATCAAAGTAAAATATGCTATGCAACATCATTATTATGTGCTTCACAACTGGTGATTTATAAAAATAAGTTTAAAAGAGACTTCTTTTAAATAGGTTAGAATGCAGCATAACAAAATATGCATTTTAAGGTTTTCACACAATTGTGTACTGAAATATGTATTGTCTCACATTCGTTAAACACGAAATTCGTACTACAATTTTAATTCTAAGGATTGATTGCCAGAACGAATCCATCTTGCACTGTAGCAAGCTTTATTTATAAGAAGGTCCAGTGTCACACACTAAATATTTTATAGGATTCGTGTAACAAAGACATAACGATACTTCTTCCCCCATTGTGTCATTATGCTACAGAAATTCTGCCAGAATATGTGAAATGAATAAGTACTCTAAAGAAGCCGGATTCGGCAGTGATGTACCATAAAATGCTTCAGTTCCTCGGAATGCTCTAGGGAAGCTCTTCCCCAGACCCCGAGCTGGATTTATTCGTCCCACTCTACAATTTTTCTTGTCTGTGCTACTGGACAGAGTAACGGAGGCGCATTCTCATTACCAAACACGTTTTAGACTGGCATGGTTTCTATTACGCATATTTTAAATAATTTTTACCACTAATAACCAGTGACGCTAAATTTGAAAGATATATGAATGTGTAAAGGATTTTGAAGTGGGAGCCTCTCTCCCCCCCCCTGCTTCGGAGTAGAAGTACCCTAAAAAATGCACTCTTGCACTGTGTCATGTAAATGCGACGAATAAGAATTTTCTTGCAATTAACCTATAGCATAATTAGAACAAAAAAAACACGAAAAGTTATAGGATTTTTTTAAATAAAACATACGAATTTTTTTTAACGTCATTCATTGTTTTGCCGAAAAGGGGACCTGCTGAAGCTTAGTATTTGAAGTAGCACATACCTTACAAAATCAGCTAGATTAGAATTCGACCGTAGATAATGAACGGCTTCTCAATAAAAATTCTGCAGCATACAATTCACACTTCAAGGGTTTTACACCATTATCCATTCGACTACATAGTTACACACTTTTACAACGAAATTGTAGCTTTTTTAAAATTTTTACCTAAGTTTCTCATTAAAATAACGTTGACTATGCATTGTAATATTTCTTACTTCAAAAACGGATACTAATAAAAATATCTGGTATTTAAAAGTTGTCTATTTCTTTTACTTATGTATGAAATGCGGCACCACTAAGGTTGCATTTCCAGGTTTTCACACCGTTTTGTATTTGAGTATACATCGTATGATATTCACGTTAAATAAGAAAATTGAGCACTACAAACTTGATTAAGGAACGATCGGTATAAAAAAAATCTATTTACGCTACAACAAGCTTCTTTCACTAGAAGTTGCAGTACCTCATACTATGTATTTAATAGGCTTATCGTCATAAAAACATTAAGGCACTTCTTGCTCCCATGTTTGCAGAATGCAGAATGCAGAATGTAGAAAATGCAGCAGAAAATCTCACAAATCATAATAAGACGTGTCACACTTTAGATATAATCAGCTTCCTGTCTTTCGATTTAAAATGTTCAACAGATAATCGTAGATATGCCTTACTACACATTTTACTGTTTAGGGGATTATCTCCAGTATGAACACGGACCACCAACAAAATAATTGCACTAAGTGGGCAAACATTTTTTGCTATATTATCAAACTATTTTCTTGTTGTTTATACAGTTGAATTTCCTTATCTGTCCCTTTCTGGCAGTTGACTTGGAAGATTTCACTTTTTTAGTGGAAGCACGAGTGGGACATAACACATATCATGGCGTTCTTCGTAACCAAACTGCTTCGTGATTGGTTAAAAATAATATCGAAAAGAGTTGAGAATATAGCTTAATAAATTTTATTAGTCTGAGAATTCCAAAGGATACTTTAAATAAGAATTTATGAATAACATTGAGAGCCCACAAACAAGCTGTAAATGATACTGAAGTTTTAAAAAGCACAAATTACTGGCGCCATCTAGTTTTTAAAATTGAAAGTTTTAGGTGTTTACTTCCAAAGGTGGTCGAGGCGAGTCTCTGTCATCGGTCAAACGCTAGGACACCAACCTAATGCAAGTCTGTTACTCATCGTTCCTACGGAACTTTTCATAGACTCATGGTTGTATGAACGAGAGAGAAGCAACTTGGTCGTGCTGCTAGCCGCATGTATCTTGCTACCTGTCATCAAACCTTTTACTGTTTTCAACGGTTTTTGTGGTTTATTCCAGAAAAGGTACCTTCCTACATCACAATCTGCTGGCTGCACAGTACTCTTGCCAAGCCGCAAAAAAAAAAGATGCCACAAAAAAGCATTCGTTTGTTTGATTGTCTGTTGGTCTCCAATTGAGGGTATGATCCCTCAAAGGAAATGGAGTACATGGACCATTGTGGCCTGACGCCTTTATGTGAATCACCCCATTCAATACAGAATTTGGCGTGGTTACACAAGACGAGAGAGTGCACTCGCGTAGATATGAGTTGCAGGCTGGGGAAGTGTGGAATGGATGAGTTGTCTCCGGACTCGGAACCCAAAGTGATGCCCTACGAGTGTGCAACCACTAAGCGGCCGATGAGATAGAAGGACAGTGTTGTTCTGGTTGCAGAGACTTCGATCCTCTACGAACTGTTCTGCAACTCCATTATGTGTATCTCAGATTATTTCTGTACGAAATTAACAACATTCTTTTTTATTTTTGTTGATGGAGCCTTTTGTTCCCGGAGAACACCTTGCTGTTTTTTATAAAGGTGGGGGAAGGGTATTATGATGGTGACCCTAACAAACACTGAAGAATAAACGCTCAGGTGTCATCTTGCGAGGCCCTTCCACTCCACAAAAATTGCAAGGTGCATGTACGGCTCTCTGAGGAAGTGGTTCTGTAAGTATGCACGTAAGAGCGAGGTGTGAACACGAGCCATGTAACAGAACCTCAAATAAGAAAACCATTTATATCTTATCTCGATGACTATTCAAGTGCTGAGGATACTCCGGTAACATCCTTAACATTGCTTAACACATTAACAGTTTAATCATTGATGCCATATATATATATATATATATATATAACATACTGTTTTATCGAGTGCTTCCAAAATTATGAGAGGACACTATGGTATCAACTCTTCAAAATTGTTAGGTCTGCTACTACTAGCAATCTTCAGGAAAACTCTCTGAAGATCCAGAATTCCCATGCAAGACTCGAAGAACTTACTCCTTTTCTGTGGGTGTTATCAATGAATGGAACGTTCTCCCCGATGAGGTGTGTTTGGCAACCACCACCGACAAATGTAAGGCATCCCTCAACAAACATAGGCACTACCTGTAATCCTACTGTGCCCCCCACCCCCAACCTTTCCCCTTTTCTCTTCAGCTATAAGTATCTGGGTTTGCCGTTTCCCCGCTATTGAACTAAACTATTCCTGTATTGCCCACCAAGGCTCACTTGTTATGAATATGACAGCACCCTTGTCGGATGCCTTTCGGTACCTTCCTAAACGACCAAACAGAGTGAACAGAACGCACCACTGTTAGAGACAGTTTGGCTCCGAACTTGCCTTCGCGCGTGCGTAGTGATGTTGCATCAGCCGTTCAGTACCTTCCGAAACTGCAATAACGGCTCAGCAAAATCAACAAGCTCAACAGAGCAATCGTTACGTCACACCTTTAATGTGACCAGACGTGGCTAATTGATTGGATTAGGCTAGGCTAGTGGACGTAACCAGGCACGAGCAATGCCAAATTGCAAACCATCTCGGGGAGGTGGTTTGGAGTGATTGCCAGTGGTGGAGCTTTTGAGCATGCGTGAGGAACCGGAAACAGACTAATCGCTGACGATGTTGGACGTAAGCAAGCCACAGCAACACGGCTATAGTAGGGAATGAGCTGAACTGTCACCAACAGTGGGGGCGTTTGGTTCGTTCTGTTCGGTGCTTTAGGAAGGTACTGTCTTATTCCACCAATCTCTGCTTGCTATGGCACGCCGTTTTATTTAGAAATAAGTGCTAGCAATAACGAAAATACAATTCCCGATATCAGAATATCTCTATTCCTGATATCGCAAATGCAATTTACGATATCCAAAATTACATTTGCGATATTGAGAATTCATGTGTATTTTTGATATCCAGAATAGTACTTCCGATATCGAAAATTCAATTTTTGATATCGACAATTCTAATTCCAATATCAGAAATTAAACTTCATTTTCCAATATCGTAAATTGAATTGCAAATATCACAAATGTATTTGCAATATCGGAAATTGAAGCCAATTCGCGATATCCACAATTAGAATTTTCGATATCGCAAATTCTAGTCAATTCGTGATATTCAGAATTGTATTTCCTAATATTCGAAATTAGATTCGAATTTCAGATATCGGAAATAGAATTCCAGATATCTGAAATAGAATTTCCGATATCGGAAATGCCTATTTATTCCTGATATCAGAAATTGTAATTTCCGATATCGGAAATAGAATTTGTGATATTGAAAAAAGAATTTCCGATATCGGATGTTCTAATTTAATTTTTGATATCGGGAATTCGATTTTCGAGATTGGAAACTATAATTTCTGATATCACAAATTTAATTCCGATATCGCAAATAAAAAAATAAAAAGTATTCCCGATATCGGCAATTGTATTTGCGATATCGGAAATAGAAATTTCGATATCGGGAATACAGTTATTCGGATATTCGCTAGCCGCCATCTTTGGAGGGTCAAGCGCGTTCGCATCCTACTGATTTACGTACTAAAATGAGCTTCGAAGAAGTGGCGCAAGACCCTGCATTTTACGGTTTATAACTTTAAAATATTTTTAAAATTGTTATTCCAAACTTTAACTCGATCGTACTGTGAGGATGCGCTCTGCCACGCGTCATGACAGCCCAACCGAGCACGTCCTCACAGGGCGATCACAGCGACCTCACGCAACGAGGTCAAGCGCGCGCATAACATAGACACTTGTCATCCTAGAGAGACAAGAGCAACAGGTGCACGATGGGTTAAGTGCACGATGACAGAAGTAAATACGTTAGAAATCCCCCAACTGTGAGTTTGTGTTCTTCCTGAGAAGCACTCTCACAGTAATTTGGCGCCCAACTACAGCTGAATCTACAAGCCGAGATGTAGAGAACTTTTGGACAATAATTGGTGGTGAGAGGAAACCAGGTACCGGCGTTTGGTAGGCCTAACGACGACCACGTGCGTACATTCTGGAGAAAAGAGACTTTCATGGTAAGAATGTTCTGATTTGCTTTGCTGTGCTCAGCAATGATCCACGATGAAGAAACGCAGCAGATCGCCACAATTTTCAGCATCCTGTGATTTTTATTTGTCATGTTTGAATTACCAAAATTGAACGATGACGCTCGATTAGATTTTCCTGGAGAGCTTGCGCACATGTCTGCGGACAATAAGAACTGACAATGGGCGATCGCATAGCAAGCTGCTGCAAATATCAATCTTTACCTAGATTAACTGTTTTTCAGCCAATTTCCTAAAAAACCACTGCTAACAATCAATGATTAAATGCATAAAACACCAAAAGCGTCACACGTTGAACAATCGAATCGAGCGAAGCTCTCCCATCACGTAACAGGAATGCAGCATCCAGACCCAAGCAGTCGATCGACCGGCCGAAATCGTAATTTTACAATGTGCTAACTTTAGTGCTAAATCATTGCAAAAATTGAACTGTAGACGATCGTTGAGATTACCGAAGTAGTGTTTGAGGAAAGAACTGTGTTAAACTTCATTTGCAAATACGAAATTAGCCTTAGCCAAACCGAGCGTTAAGCATGTTTTCCAGGCGGTTTGGTGTACCTTGTTCTCATCACTAACCAAGGTGGAGCGAGCGGGAATTTTCCGACACTCGTCGCTCACGAGGCGTCCAGGAGCGAACAGTCGAATGCGTACCGATTTCAAACCTAAACACTCTAAATTGATTTATGCAAGGTCTCTTCACTAAGAAGTATTGGTATCACTTACACGAGTTATGTTAAATAATCGAACTGTTTTGAAACCCTTAACCAGCGTACAACTCGTGCAGCTCAAAGAAGGCGTTCGAGCATGCTTTCCAAGCGTAGAGGTGCACCTTGCCGTTACCGGGGAAACAGCCTTAGTCTCGTGCCAACGCGAAGCGTTACAACGGCGGCTAGCCTCGCAAAGGGTCTGCCACAAACAAAGAAATACGCAGACGCTAGCAGTAAATTGCCGTCATTTTATTAATTCTAAAACCAAATTATGTCTGGCTCGGAAAATTCACCCCTAAGAAAGTTCCTTGACAAAGCCCCAAGTGGGGATTTTAATGAAATTAGTGGCGAAAACGGGAATCAAACCGAGAGTAACACTAATGCACCAGACATGAGTAATGGCGATGGCAGCGCTATGAATGCTGAAAATGGCGAATTTCAACCACAAGATGGAGCCACCGGCGGCAATGAACCGCCGACAGACGAGAATGTTGAAATTTTTGTACACACTGGGGATGCTATTCCAATTCTCACTCAAATGAAAGAATGGTGTAAGAAAAATAATGAAGAGCTGACCAATTCAGTTTCTCAGATGATGCAAAACCAAATCAAACAATCTAACGATAGTTTGCAACAAATTCTAGTAAGCCATCTGCAAGGCATTCAAAAATCAAATTTGGCCTCTAATCAAACACTAGTGTCAATGCAGGCTAATCAAGCATCAACTAAAGCCAGCCTACTTGAATTAGAAAAGAAATTTCAGTCCTTGAATCAAGTTTGTGACAAACTGCAGGAACAAATTGCCACTGATAAAAATAAACCTGACAGTCCAAGCACATTAGGTGCAAAACCTAAATCAGGACCTGTCGTTGTAACGAGCTGTAGGCTAAGATCGCGATCTTTGGAAGATAGGAGTAAGACGCATGTTCCTGACCCCAAGAAGCAGGATGATTCGCGCAGTTTTAAAGACTTACAAGGTAAGGCTGATCTTTCTCCAAAGAAGCAAGTGAAGATCTTAGAAGAAGACCTCGGCAAGGGTTTATTTCAAGCACTGGCGACACTGTACATGCAGCCACCCATTCTTGAAGACACAGGGAATCTGAAGCAATGGTTTATAGATATACAGCTGTATATTGACGAAAAGGAGGTAGACAGCGCTCACCTAACAAATTTGATGAGAGCAACGCTTAAAGGCAGATATGGCAAATGGTGGGCAGCGCAGCTGGTAACGCACACTTCATGGCAAGAAATTAAGGATGGGCTTAAGGCTACATTCCTGACGCCAAAGACGGACCACGACAGACTGCAAAAAATCAACGCCATGAAGCAAGAAAAGGGCGAAACACCTGCACAGTTCCTGTGGAGGATGATAGGCAAATTTAAAGGCCTACAAAAGAAAAAAGATGAAGATGAGATAGCCTATCTCATTGTCGAAAGGATGCAGCATCAACCCAGATTGCTGCTGTCACAAAATGTGCCGACAACCTTAGCACAGCTGATTAAAGATGTCCAGAAAATGCCAGCATACATTGTGCAAGGTGGGAAAAAGCAGGACAATCAGCAAACAAAGAACCAACAAGACCAAGGGAAGCAAGGAGGTACTGCAAATGCCAACTTTGGAAGCAGGGATGGGCGTAGACCTAGTGTGGCACCATCAACCAACCAGAAAGCCGGAGGAACTGCTCCGCAGCAGCGTCAAGTGACCGCGCCGACTGCAAGTACGCAGGCAGCAGGCAGGCGAGCAGAGGAAGTCAGGTCAAGTGCCTTAGAGCAATCTCAAGAAGGCGACCTTCCCAGCAGTGCAGCACCTGAGCCTGATCAGCAGCAGCCAAGCGAGTCAGACCGACGGCCGCGACAGCAGAGAACCAGAGGGCAGGATTGGAAGAAGGCAGCCAACTGTTGGAACTGCGGCCAGTTGGGGCATCTCAGATCGAGCTGCCAGAACCCTACCAAAGAAAGGCAACAGAGTTTCTTCTCTGCAACCGGAGCTACGGCACTGTACACCATACCAATCAAGATGGGCAGATGGCGCAAGCTGGCAACGCTAGACAGTGGATCCGGTGGATCTCATATGAGCAAAGCTTGGTTTCAAACCGCATACCCAGACCAAGATCTTCGGCACTACACCGGCGAAGACTTCACCCTGGCTGACGGCTCGACTATCACACCAGCAGGAGTAGCCTACCTACCTTTCCAGCTTCAAGGAGAACATCTCAAGATGAGGTTCACGGTCTTTGACGACCTCGCTGACGACGTAATTTTGGGATTGGACTTCATGAGGAAGTTTCAACTAGTCATAGACTCCGCCAACGATGAAGCCTTCATGAAGAAGTTTCCACGAAATATCTTTTCGCTGTCAAGTCAAGCCACTGATCCCAAGAAAGGCAAAAAGAATAGCATCTGGCGAATGGCAGAGGATCCATCCCGCAAGATCGACAACGCTTTCAACCAGATGGACGATGGTCAATTCCAAGAACTGGAGGAGCTGATCAAGAACCACCAGGCGGTCTTTCCGGGCAAGCCAGGCCTCACCTCAGTCAGGCAACACAAAATCGAATTTAAAGGCCAACCATGCCCAAAAATTGCAAAAACATACCCATTGTCTAGAAAACAACGGGAAGAAGTAGACCGAATGGTAAACGAGCTTCTGGCCACCGATAAGATCGAGGAGACTGAGTCTGAATGGGGTTCCCCCATTTTCCTCAAACAGAAGAAGAATGGAGGTGGTTGGCGTGCCATCGTCAACTACATCGAACTGAACTCCCAGACGAAAGGAGACTCCTTCCCGCCACCACGACAGGAAGAAATCTTCCACTTTCTCGCAGGGAAGAAATACGTGTCAGTCCTTGACGGTGAGTCGGGCTTTCATCAAATCCCGCTCCACCCTGACTCAAGGGACTGCACGACCTTTGTCACCCCAAGAGGCACATACAGGTGGAAAGTGATGCCTTTTGGCCTTAAAACAGCCACTGCAGAATTCCAAAGGACCATGAACATAGTCCTCAATGGCCTAATCGGAACTGACTGCGTAGTCTTTGTGGATGACATCGTCATTGCCTCTGAGACTTGGGCAGAGCATGTGCAGGCTATCAAGAGGGTCCTCCAGCGCCTGATGAAGCACGGGCTTACACTAAAACGGAAGAAATGCCATTTCTGCTTGCCCATCATGAAGATCTTAGGACATGAGGTGTCTGCTGAGGGTATCAGAGTCTGCGAGTCGACGGTCTCAGCCTTGCGTGACTTTCCAGTGCCAAACACCAGAAGACGACTGCAACAATTCCTAGGTCTTTCCAATTACTTTCGCCGTTTCATCAGGGAGTACGCGGAGACCACCAAAGTCTTCCATAGCCTCCTAAAGAAAGAGAATCCCTTCAAATGGAAAGAAGAGCACAATAAAGCCTTCGACGACATCAAATCGAAGCTACTAGGTTCAAAGTTCCTACAAATTCCAGACTTCGACCATCCATTCCAAATCGAGACGGATGCCAGCGACGAAGGCATCGGAGGAATGATCTCCCAAGTCATCGACAAGGAGCAGAGGACAATTGAATTCTTCAGTAGGACCCTCAAAGACCGCGAAACTCGATATACTACCTTTGAAAAAGAGGCCTTAGCCGCCGTAGAAGCCGTAGAACGGTGGAGGCACTATATCGATGGCAATCATTTTACCCTCATCACAGATAACGATGCGTTAAAATGGGTCTTGTCCAACAAGAAGAATACTGGCAGGACAGGACGTTGGGCAGTGAAAATTCAGGCATATGATTTCACCGTAATCCATAGGGCAGGAAAGCTCAACGTCGTGGCAGACGCCCTGTCACGAAACCCTCCGCTGATCCTCTACCTCAGACATCAAGACAGAGTGCCAATCACGGACAAGCTCCAAGTTCGCCAAGCCCAAGAGAATGACGCCTTTGCGATCAGGGTGTGGAAGATTCATTCTGACCTTTCCACAGCCAAGAAGACAGAGACCCCAGCCTTCATTAAAAAAGCCACTGAAGACTTCATCTTCGACGAGGGGATTCTCTTCTACATAGATCCCGTCGCACCAGAAAGGAACAGCCAAAGGTCCAGATGGCGGATCTACGTGCCGGAAGTGATGCGCCACCAGCTTCTCCACGAGAACCACGACCACCGCCAAGCAGGTCACTTGGGAGTCACGAAGACTCTAGCGAGGCTGCGGCAAGTGGGGTATTGGCCGAAGATTTTCAAAGACACCAAGAACTACGTCCGGTCATGCCCTGTCTGCCAAATGGTGAAGCATGCCCAAACTAAGGCAGCGGGCTTGATGCAGCCAGTCATCCCAGATCACCCTAACCACATCATGGGGATCGACTACGTGGGACCCCTGCCGACCACGACCTTCAACAACAAATATGTACTTTCCGTAGTCGACTACTTCACCAAATGGGTGTGGCTTATCCCAACTCGCAACGCCACGGCAAGAGCAGCGACGACGAAGTTCACCCAACACGTGCTGTGCGACGTCGGTGGACCTGAGTATCTGATCTCGGACAACGGGGCGGCGTTCACTGGCAAGGAATTTGAGAGCATGCTGCAGGAGAATGGAATAAAACATTCCAAAACTACACCGTACCACCCCCAAAGCAATGCAACGGAGAGGGTTAACCGTACCTTAAAGGCGTGCATCCGCGCGTTCGCCACGGAACGACAAAGCGGATGGGGACCATTGTTACCATGCCTCCAGTGGGCTATAAGGACAACCCCTCACGTATCAACAGGCGAAACCCCGTATTACCTCATGAAGACGACCGACCCAAGAACCCGACTCCAAGCACTTCTGCTACCGCCAGTGCAAACAGGTCTTAGCCTTAAGGAGTACGCAGAAAAGCACAAAGAGGAGATGGAGAAGGCCTATGACTTAGCCAGAGCTCATCTAGCCGAAGCTGCAAGATCAGCAAAAACTCACTATGACAAGCGGCATCAGCCCGTGGAATACAAGGTAAACCAGCTTGTAAAGGTGAAAAACCACGTAAAGTCCGACGCCAGCAAGGGTTTCACAAAGAAACTTGCACCTATATACAGGGGACCATACAGGGTGATCAGAAAAGCATCTGACATCAAATATGTGCTGCGTTCCACGCTCGACCACTCAGATGTGAAGACATACAACATCGCAGAGATGCAGCCGTTCTTCGACCCAGACACAATGGACCGCTGGGGAGCGATGGAACAGCCCGGCACGATTCACCACCCACCTGATGGCGGACATCACGAGAATCTTGAGGGTGACAAGGATTCAGGAGCAGATGATGACGGCGACTCGGACGGGGCCTCGCTGAGTGGAGATTCGGAAGCAGAAGCTCATGGCGAGCAAACTGATGAAAGCCCAGATCAAGACGCCGCAACCCATGCCAGCCAATCGGACGGCAGTGACGACGACCAGGAGGAAGACAGCGCCAACCAAGGCAGGCCTAGAAGGACAGTTCGCCTTCCGGCCAGGTATAGGCTTGACCTCATGAAGCCCAAAGGCCTCCCAGGCCGACCAAGCTTCCCGTTAAACTGTCACGTAAAGGTGAGGCTGCCACCATCAAAGGTTCCACCGAAGGGCAGACTCCGCGAACTGCAACCAGACTTTGAGGGACCATTCCGCATCCTGGATGAAAATACAAAAGGAACTTACAGGCTCCAGCACGTAAGAAAACTCGAGGACATTAGAACTGTGAGCGAGGAATTTATCGCATCCCTTGATGCTACATGGTGCATCAGCATGAGGCATGAACCCCCAAGATGGCCTCAAGACCAACACCTATTTGATGACGATTACCCTCGACTGTTTCTTGACGAAGAGGAGGAACCCTCCTCAGTAACCGAGGTAATTGCCCAAAACCCCATCGCAGGGTTGTCCACCATCGCGTGGAAGGGCATGAAAAACTAGCAAGTAACGAACGACAAGCGCTAGGTCATGAGTGACATCTGTAAGAATGGTGTTGGCAAACTGAGGTAACTGTGAAAAGAAGATGTAGCAAGAGGAGAATGCGAAGGTGTGGCATCCTAAAGTCGAAAACCCCTTTCGAAAGCGAATGATCACGCGGAGGAAAACGTGCCCAAGTAGAAGTTTTGACGATGGTGCAACCGCCAAGTCCTGGCCAATCAAAATGAACCATCGTTAGTCACCGCACCCTTCCCGAACCAGCCGCTGGTCGCAGACACAGGTTCGACAGATGGATCCACGTAAACAGCAGCAGCAGATGTGCATCAACATGCAGCAGAAACCGATGTGAAACCAACGCCAGGAAGCAGTGTCAATCAAGTGTGCCAAGAAAGTGCTTCAGTGGACTAAGCCGCACCAAGACCTGTCTTGGGCGCATAACACCAGAACTAAGCCGTACCAAGGTAACCCCTTGGACGCACAAACCACTTTAGGATTCTCCTAAACAGACTAAGCCGCACCGAGGTAGCACTCGGGCGCACAACACACCACTGGTGCCGAGTTGGACTAAGCCGGATCAGATTCAACCCTGACTGCATCAAAACTCTTCGCGCCAATTGTGCTTCATTTTTTTTATATTCCTAAAACTTTCCAGAAGAATTATATCTTCAGACGTTTTTTTTTTAATTTTTTATTCAACCATCATCGCCTGTTGGCCTCGCTCGTTGAAATTTTCGAAAGTCTATTGTAATCACATTATGTATTTCCAAACCCTGCACGCACCTCCGCGTTGGGAGGGGGGGAAAACTGTGAGGATGCGCTCTGCCACGCGTCATGACAGCCCAACCGAGCA
>JAHWFP010019477.1:13714-27433 GCA_023313725.1 Lithobius niger
CCCCCAACTGTGAGTTTGTGTTCTTCCTGAGAAGCACTCTCACAGTACAAATAATAGAAACCCAAAAAGGTACGTATTATTATTACTTTGGAATTTTTTCCGTCAGGCTGTCAGATGCTCGCAGCTAATAAGCACTGCTGAAAACTACATACGCAAATTTAAATTTTGCATCGTTATGCAATTTACCTTGTAATTAAGAAGGATGAACAGGCTAAAAGGCGTTATTCAAGAAAAAAATGTTATTACGGCTACAGCATCTTCTAATTTAAGTAATAGTTATTGGTTAAAAACTATTGGTTATCGATTTTTAAACGACGGCTGCGAAGATTTGGCCTTGAGACATGCAAATACGTCGAGGGGCGAAGCCCCGAGACGATTTGCATGTCGAGCGGCCAAATCTTCGCAGCCGTCGTTTAAAAATCGATAACCAATAGTTCTTTAATAAATAACATATTTATATCACGGTTGGGACGTCAAGATAACTCGTATTTAATTAAAACGTGTTTGTGTTTTGTGAAAGGTCATTCCATTTTAGTTTACTGAGGGTGGAGTGGTTGGAAGACGAGTCGTCGTTTGCGTCCGTTTGTGGGTTCACCGTATTTCACGCTAGCCAGGTCGCTTGTGTTTTCAAAGCTTTTCGGAGTGATAGAACTTCGATAAAAGGCTGCAGGGGTAGAATGACATTCTGGGAAGGTATGTAATTCATTTTGAGCGTTTGTAATTTGAGAATTGTTTAAAAACTAGGTAATAGGGTAGCGATATGAATGAAGGTCATTGCATTTTAGTTTGCGGAGGGAGGGGGAGGGGGGAGTTAACGCAGCGTGAATGGCTTAGATATTGGCCAGACGTATAAGAGTTTGCAGGGATGGGATTTCATTCCTTTTAAGTAATTAAGTTTTGTGCGTTTTTATTGCGTTACGTTTTTCTTTTCACGATGTAATTTGGTCGTTGGTGTGTGTTCCCGGTCGCGTGATCCGGAAGTGTCAAAAGTGTTGGTTATTGGCAAAAGTGTTGGTTATCGGCAAAAGTGTGAGGTAACTTGATAACCCACACTTTTTGCGATGACGCACACTTCCGGTGTTGGTTAACGGGATTTAACCAACGGAAATTTAGCATGGCGTTGAGTTAGCGTGACGTCACAGCCGTGGTATAAATATACATAATGACTTTGAATAGCGCGAACTATTATTGCCTGCCGGATATCGTTTGCGTGCATAGCGCGCGCATGCGCTAGTTGCCAAGAGACAAGCGTGCTCATTGAAGACAACAGAATGGTCGTGGTAATAGGTAGCGCTATTCAAAAGCAACATTTAGGGTAAACATTAGAGGATATCTCAACCGTAATAATTTGTTTTCTTAAATAACGTCTTTCAGACAGATTTTAATTCTTAATTACACGACGAGTTAAATAATAGTGCAAGATTTAAATGTGCGAATGCAGTTTTCAGCAGTGCTTATTAGATGCGAGCGTCTGACACAAAGACCTTGGAATAGTAGTAGTATAGTCTAGACGCACCATGAGCGCTGGCGTCGCGGCGGAGAATTGAACGGCAGAAAAAGCTGCATGGTGGGGACAGTCGACAGGCCTAATAGCATGGCGCAGTGCTGCTAAACCTTGCGCTAAACATTGTAGTATCCTATTGTGGGCGTATGGAAAACTTTAGTAATTACTTTTATCAGTAAAAGGTGATTTGGAAGTAATTTCCAGTGAGCCAGTGCCATATGCGACCACCATTTGCTACCGTTTTTTTTTTAAAGCACGTTATTTTGATGCAACAGCTGTTCGGCACCTTACCTAACCTGATCAACATAACCTCAGAAACCTAGTGTTTGTTTGTGATTTATTATTAAAAATTCATTGCAAGAACGTTTTCTCACTTGAATTTTATTTTGAGCAGAGAGAAATAAAAGCGGCACTTGGGGACTGACGACAAGTTTCTTGAATTTATTTATTTTTTTACGAGAACATTTCAACAGTAGGTCACGCTGGGATTAACGCAATCTAACTTGAATTTCCACACCACGCCATTTCATGGCAATTACAATGTACTTTAAAATAATAATAATAAACTTTATTGTAACACGTGAATGCATAAGTGATCAAAATAATGGGAGGGGGGGGGGGATGATTGTGCCAAAAGGGTGAGATTTAGGCCCTGGGCCCGATTCTAGGAAAAAAAAGCTTCGGAAAAAAAAAAGCCCCGGAAAGAAAAGCTGGTGGAAAAAAAGCCGATGGAAAAAAGCCCCGGGAAAAAAGTCTCGGAAAAAAAAGCTGATGGGAAAAAAAGCCGACGGAAAAAAAAGTCGCGGAAAAAAGCCGACAGGGAAAAAACACAACAAAAATCTGGAGGAAATTTCACAAAAATATTACCTTTAAATATGTGTGTGCGTAACAATGGACAGTGGCCTTAGCTGGAAATACTATCAGCACATCTGGCATGCTATTAAACAAGGCTAATCGAAGTTGTTCTGACCAAGACCAGGAATTACACAACGGCAAGTTTCACTTATTACGTACGATTTATTTGCTCATGCGAGAATTTATTTCCTCGTTTTATATACATCTTACCTGTTTTTTTTTTTTTTTTGTGGTATGGGAGAGGTGCGAGAGGGAGAGGATTGGGGGGTGGGGGGGACAACACACTCTGGAAAAAAGTACCAAAGTTTATGCACTGAAATATCGAATAACTCAAAAAAAAAGTTAAAGCAATTTTGAATAAACTTAATGTTTTCCCGAATATTCTTTTAATTATCCATAGTCGGTCAAATTTAATACTCCAACTCCTCCTTCCCCAGATACGGCAAATGTAGAAAATATATGATTCCCGATGCTTCTCCCCCTCCCATTCTATTTCAATTTTGGTGGAAACTTCGTTATTTCACGAATTGTCTCTTACTGAACACGTCTTTTTCTCTCCACCACTTCCCAGTAAAAAAAAAAAAATTTGGGAAGAAACTTGTGACTTTGAGTCTTCCTGTAA
This sequence comes from Lithobius niger, assembly GCA_023313725.1. Lineage (NCBI taxonomy): Eukaryota > Metazoa > Arthropoda > Chilopoda > Lithobiomorpha > Lithobiidae > Lithobius > Lithobius niger. The sequence continues at coordinate 16,696 of JAHWFP010019477.1, forward strand.
ATGATTCCGAAGGCAATTAAGGTAACTTTGGTCGAGTAGCAATCAGCTGATGAATGATAAATGCACACATAACTATGTTTAGGCAGTATTTGTAGGTGATTTTGCACCAGATTTATTGTAATTTTTTCCCTATCGGCTTTATTTTCCGTGGCTTTTTTTTCTGGGGCTTTTTTTTCCATCAGCTTTTTTTTCCGTTCACCCTGGGCCCATTCTTACACTAACCCAAAACAGACAATTACCGTCAACAAACAAAAGCAAAAAATTAAAAGTAAATAAAAAAATGTGGCAGTGGGGGCTGGGAGGGGAGGCAGGGAAAAATGAGAAGTGAAGAAAAAAATGGGAGGGGGATGGTTACCAAGTTATGAGTTAAGCAAGTGACGGAATAATTGAGTTTTATAGGCCTGTTTATCAGGGCTGAATCGAGCTTATCCAGAAGTTGTCAGAAGTTAACCATTTTTTTTTCAAACTAGTCTACCTCTTTGTTTTTCAATGAAGAAAATCTAAGACTTTATAGCTTAAGATAAAAAAAAAAGTAACGCATGTTTAACAGGACTGAGTGCATACTACCATTACTCCTAGGTCTTCGCCCGCATGTCTGAAAACCATGCGCATGGTTTTTTTTATTTATGATTTGTAGGCAACTTCGGCGCAAAACTGAGAAGCCTCACGAGATTTTTCTGAAATAACGAAAACAAGCGATGTTTGATATGCAGGCTGTCAATAGTTCGAAATTTTGATATCTTTGTTTCCCCTAACAAAGATCAAACTGACTTGTAAAATTACAACAACAAAAATTCCAGATTGTTTGCTAAATGTTTGTCATAAAAAAACACCTACCACCCCTATGTTGTTTTTCGGTGATAAATTCCCGTTAAACAAGAGACTTTTTTTGTATGCCCGAGTTGAACAACAATTTTTAAAAACGTGTCGGTCAAAACTCGTAACAGCACTTTAAATTATTTCTCTTGGTCTTATTTTTAGATTTCATGCAAGATGATTTTTATTTAAGCCTATTTGTTTACAAAAACCGATGTTAAAAAAAAGCCATCATACCATATGGGTCATGATTGCCAAGTTCTTCATCTGTTTAGTAATTTCCTACCAATCGGTAAAAAGTAAAGGTGGCCGTGAAATTGGAATAAATATAAAAATTCGTTTCGTAGATCACACAAGAAACGAGAGAGCAGTTTAGGTAAACTAATTGTTCCTCTTTTTCTTCATTCCTGGCAACAATAAAGTATAGTAAATAATTTCGACCTTTTCTTGAACAACAAACATAGTACGTAGCGTGACTATACCGTTTGTTGAACAAAAAAAACGCGTTTGGTTTTATTCTTACAGCATTTTCTCTGCTTACTCAATGCACGCAGCCGACTGAGTTGTCCCCACCATGCGCGATCAGCGGCTCTTCAATTGTCAGTCAGCTTCCCGGGCGTCCCGCTACGGCGTGTTACCCGCTTGGTCTGACAGCCTGACGAAAAAAATTCCAAAGTAATACTAATACGTACCTTTTCGGATTTCCATCATTTGTACGATCGAGTTAAAGTTTGGAATAAAAATTAAAAAAATATTTTAAAGTTAATAAATCGTTTAATGCAGGGTCTTGAGCCACTTGTTCGAAGTGTATTTTAGTACGTAAATCAGTTGGATGTCACCTCGCGTGACCCTCCAAAGATGGCGGCTCGCGAATATCCGAATAACTCTATTTTATTTTCGTTATTGGCAGCACTTATTTTTAAATAAAACGGCGTGCCATAGCTTGCTGTGTCTTTTTGCATGCATACTTACTCATCATATACTTCAGCAGCTACCCCCCCCCCCCCCTTGCCTTGCCTTTTCCCATCATCTATCTCAGGTAGCCTTGAGTTAGCTGTTTGGTTGGAATGAAGAACCGATAACCTTGAAACTCGGGTCTCAGTACATCCTCACCTACTTCTCTTTTTATTTCGATGTTGGCTAAGAGCATCCAGCAGAAACCATACAGTCCAAGTAAAAAATATGACTACGCTACCTGCAAAAAAACCAGATGAATCTGAACAACGCGACGATGCCGCTATAAGTAATGAAGGGGAGTTGTTTAAGTCTGCAGAATGTGTCGAAATGTTGACAAATAAAGACAGTTTGGTACCACGAATTCCTGTAGATAGTGATCAGCATTCCTTATTTCTCCATGATATTGACAAAAATCCGTTGGAATATGACGACAGTAACAAGGCTGTTATGCTGAAAAATAGTTTAATAGAACCCACCGGTCTTCATGATAATCCCATCACAGTCAAACCTAGGGTTGGGAAAGAAAAACAATACGAATGCGACGTATGTGGCAAAGCGTTTTCCTGGAAATCTAATCTAAAACAGCACGTTTCTGTGCATAGTGGGCAACTGTTCGAATGTACGGTATGTGGCAAGACGTTTACGCAAAAAGAAACGTTTAAACAGCACTCGCTCGTGCACAGTGGCGAAAAACAATTTAAATGTACAGAATGTGGCAAGGCTTTTTCACGAAAGGGAAATTTACAACAGCACTTGCTTGTACACAGTGGCACAAATCAATACGAATGTAAAGAATGTGGTAAATCATTTACAATGAAATCTAATTTAACGCGGCACGCTCTGACACACATGGATTCTGCAGCTAAACCTGCGGAAGAAAAACAGTTTAAATGCAGCTACTGCGGTGTGGCATTTTCACGGAAAGATAACCTAAATCGCCACATTTCCGTACATAATGGAGGAAAACTGTTCGAATGTAGGGAGTGTGGCAAGGCGTTTGCACTGAAAAAGGAATTTAATTCCCACATTTTAACACACGTCGGAAAGAAACTGGTTGAATGCAAAGAATGTGGCGAAACCTTCGCTAAGAAATACGATTTAAGAAAACACAAGTATACACATAGGCCTCTTGTGAAAAAATGTGAGTGCCACGTGTGTGGTTGGTGTTGTAGGAGTAATTCTGAATTAGCCATACACATGAGAGTACACAGTGGGGAGAAGCCGTTTCGGTGTGAAGAATGTGGGAAGTCCTTTAGTGTCAAATCATCTTTGGCCCTTCATGAGGTAGTCCACAGCGGCGAAAAAACGTTTCAGTGTCCAGATTGTGACAAAGCCTTTGGTACAAAATCACAGTTAAAAACACATGCGGTTGTACACAGTCGAGAAAAATTGTTCAAGTGTATGGAATGTGGCCAGGCTTTTACCCAGAACATTCATTTGAAACAACACACCCCCAGATGTGGTAGGAAAAAGGTTGATTTGAATGTAGCAAGGCATAAGGCTGTACCTAACAACAAAATTTCAGCCGAACCGAACAAACCTTAACGAGGCACTGCTGCCAGTATCTAATGACAGTGATATTATCAACCTTTATAGCTTGCTCCCAGGTGCACGAGGACTTTGAGATATTTTCACTCAATAATTAGAGAGGAGTACAAGCGGCGACGGTATCCGCCTTTCGTGGAGAGGGGGAAAAAGTGTCAGGTTGGCTCTCCCCGGCCTCCGTCGAATCCTGCCACTTACCTACCTACCCAGCCAGATTCTGGGCATCACTCGCCAACTGGTCGAGAAATATTAAAAGAGAATCGCCTGGTGTTGTTTCACTGTAGCCTCATGGTGTTAAAAGCTCTGCATAAAAATATGTTCAACTTTGCAAATTCTCCAAATTTATTATTTCACCAAGACAGGGAATGAATGCTATCTGGGCTAAGACAGCAAACCGTACAAGGTCGTAGCTTGTTCGTTTCCTTAAAAGAAATGGCGTTGTGCATTCCTTCGCTTGATGCAAGCAAGTGCTAGATGTCACCAGATTCTGCAGACTTTTTATCAGTGATAGTGCCATTTAAAATGATCTTAAGACTTCCGAACCAAACAAAAATTTACCAAATCAATCAAATTTTAAAATAAAAGCTTAAACAACTCAGTTCACAACGAATCAACGTAAAAGTTTCTTAAAGGGATACCTGGCCTGCCTTATAACAGCCACGCAGAGATCGCGATCCGCACATTTATTGCTTCAAGGTCGGCTGGGGTGGTAGCTGCATTCCTCGTAGCGAGGAACGTAGCTGTCTCGGTTGGCTTTGGGAATAGTACACAAAATTAGTCAAAAAATGGCTGAAAATGGCCTAAAATCCATTTTTCTTGAAAACCATGGGGGAAATGAAAAAAACAACATTGCACATTGCATTATTTCAAACAACTTTCATCTCAACCGAATTTGTGTATTATTAACGGTTCTCGCATAATCGGCCAAATGGCAAAATTAGGCGCCATTTTGGCCACCATCTTTAATGCCTAATACATTAATGCGGATTGCCAAGGTGGCAACATGTTGAAAACTATTCCATGGGATATAAATAAGAGTGAAAAATAAAAGTTAGCAAATTGCTCACAGTAGCACTAAATTACCTACAACTGCTCCCTGGCTATAATTGGAAACAAAAACTCGTAACATTGTACTTAACCATTCGCGGCACTACACTGAAGCATTGTTTCATGTAATAAAATGGTACGTTTTTAAAGCCTTTCACTAGCATGAAACTAATTTTATTGCACTGAAGGACCCTTAAAGGACAATTACATCCATTTTGACATGCATGCTTTACTTTTGGATCACTTACACTAAATAACTAACCACAAGAACTGCGGTAAGAATATGTTACGTACATCCGATACAACAATTTAATTATTGCATCACCAAAACACGACATGGAGACCGCTCGTTTTGCTGGAATGCGCAGTAATTAATGCTGACAGATGTCACTTTTCGATTTCGTAGCTATCTCAATCGGCTGCGAGTCGAAATCGAAGAGTGACATCAGTCGGAATTAATTTCTGCGCATTCCAGCAAAACAATGGCAGTCTCCATGTCGTGTTTTGGTGATGCAATAATTAAATTGTTGTATTGGACCTACGTAACGTATTCTTACCGCAATTCTTGTGTTTAGCTATTGTGTAAATCATCCAAAAGTAAAGCATGCATGTCAAAATGGATGTATTTGCCCTTTAAAACATACGTCTGGGAAAAAAATGAACTCCATAATTCCATAAGTAGTGTAGATATAAATTAAAATAAATTTTTGCCTAATGGCGGATATCGGCCATTTTGAAATTTAATTCGGTCTTGACTGTTGCTATCGTGTTTGTAGTCCATGGAAATCAACGTCTAGTGAAAAATTCGATGCTCTAACTTATTTGGTATTGAAGATATTAATGAAAATGCATTTCTAGTCGTCGGTCGAAAATTTCTAGTACCTGTAAATTAAATTGCATTCAGTTCCTGAGTGCTCTTTATGACTTGAGGTTTTTCGCTCTCCTGATCCGGCCAGTGCGCAACCCCACTGCGCATGCGTCACCATACGCAGTCCTCCTATAAAAGCAGACAGCTCGCTCCTGGCCCCCATCTGTTTTCCTCAAGCTATCGTCGCAGACGTCGACTGAAGAAGCTCTCCTCTTCATTCATTGTTCCCGTTCGCTGTTCTTCGTTCATCGTTCGCAGCCTGTTCGTCGTTCGCATACCTTTGCCTACAACTTCGATGCTGCCTGCTGCCGTTCGTCGTGTGCTTCCCGGTTCGCCCTTCAATCGCCCGTTCTTCGTTCGCCGTTTGCCACCCGTTCGTCGTTCGCACACCTTGCCCTGAACTCCCACGCAACCTCTGCCGGTTGTCGTGTGTTGCTCGTTCGCCGTTCGTCGTTCCCGTTCGTCGTTCGCATGCCATTACCACAAGCCTCGACGCCATCTTTTCCCGTTCGCCGCTCGTTCATCGTTCCACGCTAGCCGTTCGTCCTAGCCGCTCGTCACTCGCTGTCCGTTCGTCGATCATCGTAACCATTTGTCGCCCCCATCATTCACAAACACCATCGTTACGCCGGTGTACTATGGTTTCCTCATTATCAAGTCCGCTGCCACCGGATCCCTGTATCGTTGTGCTGCCGTCTCCACCTCAACCCACAGCCTCATTGACCCAAGATCAGTCAGCTTCACCTTTGCCCTGCGCCCAAAAGCCTCCATCTACTTCGGCATCTCTCATCCCACTGCAACATGATGCCCAACCACTCTACTTGTCGTCAGCTTCGCATCCTGGACCGATATCGGAACCCTTGTCCACGCAGGAAATTCATTGTCTCATGAACCGTTCCATCAGGGAATTCTCCTACAAGAACCGCCTTTCTGCACCAACGGAGAAACCTCCTTCAAAGGCTACTTCAAACGTCCATGAATGGATTGCATCCTCTGACATTGAAGCTCGCAAACGGAAGCAACCTTCTGCCCAACCGCCTTCAAAGAAACACCGTCCTAATATTTTCACAGCTGACCATCAGAGACTTCAATCCAACATCTTCAACACTGAAGACGACTTCGACTCTGCTTCCACCTTGGGCCGACAACCTCCGCATCGAGTCAATTTTGCACAACCGCCACTCGACCCTTACGAGGATTCCCTCCAAGCCGACGACGACCCAACCGCCATCCCCCAGTTTGACCTTCTTAAGGCAGTTGAAGCCATCATTCCCGACGACTACCTCTACAAACCTGACGCTTCCACCCCCAAGCCAAAGAACATGGGTCTTTCGACAGGATTCGGCTATGGCCTCCGGAACAAGAACAAGCATGAAAAAGCAAAGATCGGACAGTCCACGGCCTTGCTCACTATGCTCCTCAGAACTGGAGGCTCCCTCCTGGGTAAAGGCGACCCTCTTGAACTTGACCAAGATCCACCACCTCCTCGTCCAGGGCGTGAAACCTGGTTTTTCAGAGCTATAGTGACGGTGCCGCCAACCCCCGCCTGTTCGAAACTTACTAACAATCTGAATCTGTCCAATCTGTCCACCGAAGCCAAAATGGATTTCGGCACTGCCCTCTACATCCCCCGCCGCTCGGAGGTACCGACATCCGTGCTCCGTGAAAATGACAAGATACTCCGCTTAGGCCTTCGCGCCAACTCCAAGCCGATGTCCTCGCCACGGCCATCAACACACTTTGTGAGAGACTCCCTCGTGAGACCAGTCAAAAGAACGTCAGGTATCTTCATTTTCTAATATCTGAACTCTTCAAGAAAATGTCCTTCGCTTCTTATCACTCCTTTAACTGGTTTACCGAGGCACTATTTAACTCTACCCTCCTACTAAGGGACATCGCCTTAGGCACCACGTCCAATCTGAACACATCCACCAAGCACGTCCTCCGCAACCAACCTCTTCATGAGACAGACACTCTCTTCAGAGGCCGCATCCCATCCCTTGCTCCTCACTTAGACATGTCCCGCAAGCCTAAGAAAGTGTTCAAGCCATCAAACAACCAACCCTTTCGGAAGCCATTCCAAGAACACACACCTGACTCCACATCACCACCTCAACACCCTACGACCAATAACCAAACGTCCTGGGATAAGCGGAAACCATTTCCCCATCAAGAGCAGTCCCGTCGAGGGAATAACCACAACAACTCACGCAATAACAACAAGATCAGAAGGAGCTCTACCCCCAACAATCGCAGCAAGTACTCCTCCGCCTCCAGCCGTAAATCCTTTCACCGCTAGTGAAAATGCCCATGCTCTCCCCGTAGGCGGCAGAATCAGTCACTTCAAACCAGCATGGCATCAGATAACTAACGACAAAACAATCCTCTCGATCATATCCCGTGATTTTCAACCGTCCTTCAACTCGAAACCACCCATGGCATCCACCCCTCCTTGGGAGCAAGCATCGAAGACCTCACCCGCTCTCTCCATAGAAGTGACCGCCCATCTGGCCAAAAACGCAATCCGCCTCTGCCCCGATCATTCAAAGCCTGGTTTCTACAGCTCTATCTTCCTAAGACCGAAGAAGTCCGGTGGGGAAAGAATGATTTTCAACCTGAAACCGCTAAATCGCTACATGGACAACGACCACTTCAAAATGGAGACCCTTCAATCCATTCGCCTCGCCCTCAAACCTCAAGAATGGGCAATCTCGATCGACCTCGAAGATGCATACCTCCATATCCCCCTACACAAAAAGTACCTCCACTGCTTCCGTTTTATCTATCAAGGGAAAATCGTCGAATTCCAAACCCTTCCGTTCGGCCTCAACGCTGCCCCACGCATCTTTACTCTCGTCATGAAGCCTATCCTGAGTCACCTTCACCGTCAACAAATAGGGGCCAGCGCCTTCCTCGACGACTGGCTCTTAAACAACATCTGTCCTCACCAACTCCGGCAGGACACTCTCTTCACCATTTGGCTCCTTCACAACCTAGGTCTCGGAGTCAACTGGAAGAAATCACGACTCCAACCCGCACAAACCTTCATCTTCCTCGGCATAGAGTTCAACCTTACGAACGCCACCGTCACACCATCAACGGACAGGAAAACCAACCTACTAGATCACTGCCTCTCTTTCTCCCGGTCCGCAACTCACTCTCTAACATCCCTGAACTCCCTCATAGGCAAAATGGATTCAATGGCCGACGTACTTCCCTACGGACGCTGGATGACTCGACCGCTCCACCACTTCTGCATCGACCACTGGAGCAACCACCTTCCCTCATCCGAGATACAGATGCCTTCCGACCCCCACTTTCCATGGGAATGTTTTCACTGGTGGATGAACGCCGCAAACCTGTCCAGGACTATGCCTCTTCACGAACCTCCTCCCGATCTCCTACTTCTAATCGATGCATCCCAAATGGGATGGGGAGCTCACATAATGGACAACTAGGTAAAAGGGACCTGGCCTCCGAACACTACCGAGCACATCAACATCCTCGAACTGAAAGCAATCCACAATGCTCTTCTCCACTTCCGTCACCTTGTAACTGGCAAGATCGTCCAGGTCCAAGCCGACAACTCCACCGCAGTCGCCTACATCAGGAAAGAAGGAGGAACACGTTCTCGGACCCTTCATCAGATCACCTTCGAAATATTCAGCCTATGCTTCGAACTCAACACTACTCTCCAACCACTCCATATCCCAGGCAACCGCAACGTGATAGCCGATGCACTATCACGGAAGAAACCACCATAAGGGGAATGGTCCCTCAATACATTAATTTGCGAATCTCTCTTCATCATCTGGAGGAACCCATGATCGACCTCTTCGCCACGAGGCACAATGCCAAACTTCCCCAATTTGTCAGCCCAATTCCGGACGACCTAGCTTGTGCAGTCGATGCTCTAACCTTCCCATGGGAGAACCTGTATGCCTGCCTGTTCCCTCCATTCAAGCTTCTCCCAAACGTTCTATCGAAAAATCAAACAGATCCAGGGACTGTTTCTAATCGCACCGAACTGGCCAGCAGCCCCCTGGTTCCCTCACCTACTCAACCTTCTCGTAGACACACCAAGAGAACTACCAAACTCTCCGGACCTCTTGTCCCAACAGAAGGGAACCAAGCTCCACCCGTACTCCAACATCTTACAGCAAGGCCGTATGGGACTCCACAACAAAACAACAGCCACTGGCAACGATGGTTTCATTGGTGTAAGCGAAAAGAGGTTAATCCAATCAGTTCCCCTATTCAAGACCTCCTAGTCTTCTTCACTGATCTCTTCAAGGACAGGCTAAAAGGCTCAACCATTCTGGTCTACCGCTCCGCCTTAAACACCGTCTTCAAGGCCGCTGGTAACAGACACCTCCTCGAAGATTACCGCATTTCGTCTCTCTTAAAATCCTTCGAAAATGAAAGACCATTAATCCATCATGACTTCCCAAAATGGGACCTTCCTCTGGTCTTGGACTCTCTGACCATAGATCCATACGAACCCATCCAAACCTGTCATATCAACCACCTCACAAGAAAGACAGTTTTTCTCACCTCTCTGGCAGCAAGTCTCCGCAGCCGCGAAATGCAAGCACTGTCGAACGACCCTGCTCACTGTTTCTTTTTTGACAATTGCAAGTTCGTCCACCTAAGGCCCCGACCTGACTTTCGAGCTAAAACTCAGAAACCGCGTGAACCGTCCAAACCCATTATCATCCCGGCCCTCACAAACATCTATGATGAAAAACCTGAGCGAACTCTATGTCCCGTCCGTGCATTGCGGTACTACATTAAACGCACAAACGACCCCGAATGTCGAAGAGGACGCACTCAACTCTTCCTTCCCTTCACCAAAGGAACAAATGTAACTTCGGCTGCAATGATCGCAAATTGGATCAAAACTGTGATCAACAGGGCATACGACAATGCGAACATCAGCTGTGCCGACAACAACATCAAGACAACTGCACACGCACTCTCAACTTCATGGGCTTTCCACAACCAAGTCTCCATCGCTAAAATTCTACAAGCCACATCAGGGAGAAGTCAAACCGTCTTCATAAGTCTTTATCTCAGAGACATGTCAAGACAAGAAGGTGGGCTATATCGTCTGGGATCAATCGTAACAGCCAGATGTATAGTCCAACCCCCTTAAGCACTAACACAGAAATGAAGACCTCCAGAAGACGGAAGCAAGACCTCCCGCTTCAAGGCCTCCAGAAGACGGAAGCAAGACCCCATCACTAAACAAACGGCCCTTTTCAGGGCCACCAAATCCTACGAAAGAGATCCAAATTCCTGTTTCTGTTTTATTTTCAATAAAGTGCGAAGTTTGTTAAACTTTTTGGGGGAGCCAGTCCGTAACCCGTGGTAAATCGCCATGATGGTGCCCGCCACCTATATTGACAAGGTCCGACTGTAATTGCAGTTTAATTTACAGGTAGTAGAAATTTTCGACCGACGACTAGAAACCTAAATATGGGGGGGGGGGGGGTAAAATTGGTT
>JAHWFP010019477.1:27533-47358 GCA_023313725.1 Lithobius niger
GGGGGGGGGGGTAAAATTGGTTTCTATCGTCTATACGAAAATTTATACTACCTGTAAATACCCACCCTACCTCCCCTCTTGAGCCATCATCATGGTTGACATATCGAGAGGAAAAGAGATGGCCGCCAGGAGCGAGCGAACTGTCCGCTTTTATAGGAGGACTGCGCATAGTGACGCATGCACAGTGGGGTTGCGCACTGGCTGGATCAGGAGAGCGAAAAACATCAAGTCATAAAAAGCACTCAGGACCTGAATGCAATTTAATTTACAGGTAGTACAAATTTTCGTATAGACGATAGAAACCAATTTTAACCCCCCACAATTTAGGATTTTCTCTAATGGCGGATATTTCAAGATGGCCGCCAAACTGACATGATTCATATCATGTGACCAATAAAAAAAATGCATGCTGGCAACCCCTAGAATCGATATCAGAAGTCAAAGTTCGTAGACGTGAAAATTCCCACACCACCTATTCTGGCTCCTAGACTTAAGTATTTAGCGGCGTGGCCCGGCCTAAAATACCGTGTCATGTTGCACCAGATCCCTACTACAAATAGCATCAAATCAACCAAGGAAAAACCTCGATGGGAACGTGCTTGTCTGCATTGTCCGTCTACTTCATATTGGACAGACTGAAATCGCTGAAGTTTGTTGCCATATCTGTCGACTAATGGATTGATGGTCATGGTGAATTTGTTATCTGTGGAGCGGCTTGGTTACCTGTATAAGCTAGCAACGGTTAAGTTTCGATGGTCATAGGTCTTAATTTCCAGTAGTAGGATGCCGTCGAAATCCTCAGGTCTGGTATGTTAACAGGGTTCGCACGAGGCATTGAAAAACTAGCAAAGTATGGAATTTCATAACCCCTTTTCCAGGCATTGGAAAAGTATGAAATTCTGACGAATTTTTAATGAAAGGCTGGAAAATCATGGAATTTACTCTTACCGGCATAATATTGAGGTTTTAGAACCCGTGTAATTCAATTTTTTAAATCAGAAAATGTTGGTATTAAACTTTTATGTTACGTACTAGAGTTTAAAGCCAATTTGTTACTTTCATATCTGACGTCATTTGTTCCAATAATATGCTGAATTTAATGCCACCAGAAAAAAATTAAATTCAGCACCAAAACTGGAAGAGCTACGGAGTATAAAAAATGGCATGAAAAAAAATTTAGGAGGCGGGAAAAGGCACGGAATTATGTTTAGATGAGGTTGCACGAACCATGGGTTACCTGGTTACCGACCCATGGGTACCCTGGTTGGGTTACCTGGTTACCTGGAGAGCAATTTTGGCCAACTTAGTATGCTCTAAGGGTAAGTTTTCTTTTCATTTACCTAATCCCCTAACTGTTAACTGCGTTCACACCAAAAATCAAGGCAAAATACCTACAACTTTTTTTTAAAATTAAATAATATAATTATCTATGTGTGGTGTGCAGGTAATCTTTCTCAAGGTTGGCTCCACTGCTTTGCAGTTTCCCTCCTCCTCAGCAAAACAAGATGCAGAATTTTTTTTTTTTACAAAATGTGATGTTAGGCCTAGACCTGGTTATTTTTTAGTTGACTGACTAATTAGTTAAAAGTGCAAAAAAAAAATTGGTTTGTTCTCGGGGCTTTGCTGGTGACTTTTTGACCAAACCAAGAAATAATAGCCTAATAATGATGTGACTCACAGAGTGTAAAAGCCTTGGCCCTAGGCCTACTTGGAACAAACTTCATTGATAATGTCGGCTGTCTTTTTTATCCTTTGGCCATAATTTGAAACTATTTTGTAATGTAGGCCTATAAAATTAAAAAATTAAAATATGCAACTTTTTTTTTTAGCTAAAAACAAATGCCCCGAGAACCAAACCAATTTTTGCTCGGCTCTAAATAGTTCATATTGTAAATCAGTAATTATGAGTCTATATGTCCTGGTCTCGATGACGTCGATTGAAGTAGCCAACATAATCTTGGTAAGTATGATAAATTGGAAAACATGGATCTATATGTAAAGCGACATTGCAAGGAGCACACTGGGTCCGTGTTTCATTACGCCGGTCTCCTTTTTTTTTCTTTTTCCTGTGGGAACATGGCACACAGCACAGTCCCTAGTAGGGTATTTCTTTGCTCCAGTTTGTGGAATGTTTGTGCAGAAATGTTTTTCTACTAGGCGAGAACATTTCTCTGCTGCTTTTGCTCGTCTTTGAACTGGTTTGGCAGTGGCACCTGATTCTATGAGCAACTCATGAACAGCTGTAACCAACAATTTACGGTGGTCTTTCGGTTTCACTTCTCGCTTTTATTCGAAGAATGTACGCATTTGTCAATGCCAGATTGAAAAGGTGGAAGAAAAGTTTTTTATACCACTTCATTGTCTTACGTTTGAAAGCGGTGTACTGGTGGTAATGTAGACATACCCTATATGAGAGTTATAGTCTATAACTACATCAGGCTTCATAATGGGTGTGCCGGTTTCGTAATCTTCTTTGCCTGATGCAGTCCACAAACAAAGATCACTTTTTGTTGACAGCATCAGGACGTCTCTTTTATCTTTCTATTTAAGACACAACTGAATTTCGGACACTGTATACAGTTTGCCCACGTTTCAGTTTCGTTGTAGTTAAAACGTTGGGCAGACCTTTGAAGTTGCTCATAACCATGCCTACAGCCTATGTACCTTCAGCAGCTAAAGTTTCCAATAGTGGCACAGACATGTAACAACGGTCCATAAATATTTGATAACCGTGGTTTAGTAAAGGTGGTGTTCCCTGTAATAAACGAAACACTGTGTCGTACATGGCTCCATGTTCACTTATATCTGGAGTGTCCGTATAAATCTTAAAATTACAACAGTAGCCGCTGTTCGATTTACACAGTTGATAGGCTTTTATTCCGAATTTAGTCGGTTTATTTGGCATATATTGCCTAAAAAAAATACGTCCCTTCCAGGCTGCAATCGCTGCATTAACACTCAAATGCTGGTTTGGGTATAAACAGTCCTACAACGTTCATTCAAACGATCTACACAACCCCGAAGCTTGAAAAGTGAATCAAAATCTGCTTGGCCGTGTTGTGGAACGTTGCCTTCGTAGTTTGCAAAATGTAAAAAAAAACATTATTGACTGAAACCGATTACGGGAAATCGTACGTGGAAAAAAAGGAATACCCAATACTTCGTCATTGGACCAATATTCTTCTCAAACTGGTTTTAGCAATAGTCCCATTGCTATGACTAGTGCAAAAAAAAGCTTCATCTCATTTTCCGTAACCGGTTTCCAGTCTTTGATTCGTGAATGTACTTTTATGGCGATGTCAGAGTTGCATAAAACTTCAGCAAATCGATTTGTTTCAACACAAATTTTTTTAATATCCACGATGTTAAAAAACAAATAAACATACTGAAGGGAAGAACAATTTTCCGGCAACGTAATGTCAGGGTTTAGACCTGGGATTACAGTGAACAGAGAAACGAATGGCTGAAAAGGTTGTTCATTCGTCGGCAGCCGCCATTCATCGTCCTACTGGATTCCAGGCCAATCGCGGTCATCATTTTCCAAATCACTCGAACTGTCACTTTCCGTTCCGGAAAAAGCATTGTCACTACCTTCAAAACACGTATATTTTTCAAAAACGTACCCATTTTGAACGTTTTCATGGTATAAATTGCCATTTTCTGCTTCGTTTTCCGATTCGGACGAGCCGCTTCGCGACGCGATAGCCGCCATTTTGAATCGATTAACGAACGGGCGGCACGGGAGCAGCAACCGACAAAGACATGCTTTGGGAAAAAAATTCCTGTCATTGGGTAGAACTAGTCACGTGATGAAAACTGGTGGGAAAAGGTAGAGACAGATCAGATTTATGAATGCAAGCACCAGGACAGAGCAATGCACTACGCAGCGTGAGGTACATCGCGTTCAACGACACCGTTGTTGCTCCCGTTAATTTCGCGGATCCGGCGCGATAAGCGCTCCCGTTAAATTTCTCGGGTTCGGCGCGAATAGGATTAATGAATCAAAAATCTGCATTAAAGACGGGCCTGATGAGTTAGGAAGATACACTAATCTCAGAAGTACAGTAAAGACAACTGCCCCAAGTGAAATTTGAACCAAGAGTTCCCAAGTAGTTGGCTGGGTGCTATAACCACTGCAGAAATGGAGCCAACCTTAGGAATAGTTCAACCTTTGTAGGTGACGATCTGGAGGTCACAAACATTACAAAGACGGGAAAGTAACTTGCATCGTCCTGGCCTCCACACTAGAAATAATGCAAGCAACAATCACAAGGTAAAGTAAACCAATACTATGCAGTGGCGTAACTACATCAGGTTGCGCCCCCCCCCCCCTGCAAAATTTCAGTGCGTGACCCCTCATCCAGGAACCCAAAAATAAACTCGTGACAAATTAAACACGTGTATTTTAATATTTAAATTTTTTTGATTTAATTTTTACTCACACATGTACAACTTGCATTATGCATTACAACTTGTAGTTGTGTTTACAATTCTTTTCGTCAAACTCTTACTTCTGCAAATATCTTAACTAATTCATCTAAATTTATCTGCCTAGCTTGTGGCACTCTACGCTTAATATTGCCGGCCTCTTGAACCGCTCTTGCGACATAGCACTCCTGACGTAATTCTTTATTATATTTAGTTTCGAAGACTATCGTTCCGCCAAAGCAAGAGTTACTGAAAGCGCAAGGAACAATAATGTTCAGTATTAGTGGCCCCATATTGCTCTAAGGTGGCACTATCACCGATTGAAAGTCAGCAGAATCTGGCAACATCTAGCGCTATGTACCACTTGCTTTCACCAAGCGAAGGAAAGCACAACGGTATTTCTTTCAACGAAACAAACAAGCCACGACCTCCTCAATTCTTAAGTGAAAATCTGTAAATATGGCGCCATGGTATTTTCTTTCGATTTTCAATGGGTGATAGTGCCACTTTAAAGGAAGTAACAATGCAACCAACAGCAAATGTCCATTTCTTTAACATGTTCAGTAACTACTAAAATGTTATTACTAATGTTATTAATTTTAATAATTTATTATTTTATTGCTTGTTAATTAACTCGAAGTTTTAACAACTTTATGAATCATAGTTACAAACAAATCAAAATATTAATTATCAGTATTACAACAAGACCAGTATTTAACTATTTATTACAATTACTGTAATGTTAAAATTGTAATCTATTGCATTAATTCAGCTGAACGTCGCAGATATACACGAAAAATTTCCCCAAACTTTTTGATATTTTGGCTTGTCATCGGAGGTGTATCCTTTAGTCTGCAGCAGCGCGCCGATGTGCAATGCGAAGCGATAAACGTGTTCCAAAAGGTAGCTGCAACGCATGCAGTCGTGTTCTCAAAGTCGCGCAGCGCACTGCAGAAGTGGACCGCAATGATACGCGACACTACAACTTTCTGAGGTGGAGCGCCGCTGCGGATTGCAAAACAAAATGGTCGACAAGTATCACTCAACTTCTCTTTTCACATGGTAATAACGAAATAATGATTGTATAACGTGAAAGTGAGTAAACAGACTAAACAGATACGAAGCTACAATTAAGAAGAAAAGTGAACTTTGTTTATTAATGGAAGGAAATTGTTGAAATTTATGCTAGACGACGCCATCACGCTACCGCATACAACTAATTTTTGGGAGACAGACCTTGGTACATTGAAATAATGTCGGTAAGAAAATTCCATACTTTTGTGAATATTAGACTCGTTGATTTTCCTTCCATTTTTTCATCACTGCTGTTAATGTGTCGTTTTCACTATCTGCCCAACACATTATTCATTTATACGTTTTAATGCATAATAACTACCGTCTGAATCGATTCGTGAACATGTCGTCCATTTTGTAGTAGCGAACATAAACAAAATCGTATTCTCTAATGCTGCAACTTCGGCGCTGCAAGTGGCGTCATTTCACTACATAAAATTCGTAGTGGCGCTGCAGCAGACTAAAGGAATACACCTCAGCATGTAGTGTTCAATACCTAAAAAAAATCGATGGAGTCGCTAGCCTTCGCTCAGATAACATGATATATGTTTGATTTAATACAACAGTTGACGGCAACAATACGATGCCACTGAACGCCAATAAAATATGAACTAACCATCTATAACTAACTTGATGGGCGAAGTGCTAACACGCTTTTAGATGTTACGCAATGTCGTGCGAGCGTCTTCCAATTATTTCTCACACATGATTTCTATTCTTTCCAGGGACATTTTTTCTGGCTGGCTGGCCATCTCTCTCTGATTGACATGTTGGGATATATTAAGTAGTCAGAGTTTGCGGTTAAGTTTTAATTCCAAAATGATCGCTATCACTAGCTTTTCGGCTGCTAAAATTTAATTAAACGGTTCTCAGGATTGGCACCAAAAAAAAATTACGCAAGCGCACGGTGTTTTTTGTTTTTGTTTTTTGTTTTGTGAGTGTGGCTTTTATTTTTTATCAAACAAAACAAATCCAGCAGCTTACATTTTGTTGAGCAGTATAATATCAACGTTTTAATACAAAGTTAAGCCATGTTGAGAGAGCAAATGTTGCACCTTCGGTAAAATTCTTTCCTTTGATCCAACTTTTGAGTTGTGACACGCTTATGAAAATCCCTTACATTCGTTTCGAAGCCATCATTTAAATAAACCTTGGACTCACGAAGTCATCGGCTCCAGGAAGTGTTTGGTGAAAGCGTTGATGCAAGATCGGAAAGATTTTTTTTTTACTATCGCTTAAGCATATCATGAGCTAAGAAAAATGCGTGCGTTCCTGAGAACCACGTAATTAACTTTTAGTGGCCTTAAGACTTTACGATAATGATTCGAGTTTCCAGCATCCATTCACTCACAGAAGTTGGCTTAGTTTCGTTAGCAGATCAGTCAAGGTCAAGTCATTAAATCGTGTGATATGTTCTTAAAATTCACTGACACGAGCATATCTGTATGGTGAGACGTCAACCACCATATCTGGCTAAGACACGTAGTTACCGTATACGTTTTAAACATGTTATGCTTCTGGCAGCGCACCCACTCCATACATTTATAAAGGTTAGCTGAAAAGATTTAGTTTAACTGTAAAGGTAAGATGACTATTACAGTTTATTCAAATTTAGAGCACATGCTTTAAATTATTAATATATTTTGGATACAGTTAACGTAAATATTAAAAACACTGTTTCAGTAATCGTTTTGTTTTATAGTAGATTTGTCTCCATTTCATCTGCGCCCCCAGCTCCTCTGCGCCCCCCTGCGGCTGCAGGTATGCCTTGTAGTTACGCCATTGATACTATGCATCAAATCTTGGGTTCGAGCCCCAGTGGGCGCAAATTTCTTTCTTTCTCAGATTACTGTATTTTGTTTACTCACAAGGTGTTAAGTCTTCATTGCTCACTGTTGGCTTCATTTTTGTGATTTGACGTTTATTTGTTGCTTACATTATTTTATTTCTAGCATGGAGGAGATAGCTTTTCCTACGTAACACTTAGAAGGATTGAATAGGGTTGGGGGCCGGCAAAACTCGAGTCGTCAAATATTAGCTATGAGCTAAAGATCTCTAAACACCACATTCTTAAATGTATGAACACTTATCACTTTTTTCCCATGAGTGGGCTAATTAGTAATCTTGACATTGCTTTATTTTAAAATACTTTAAATTGGAAAGTACTTCCCAAAAATTGCCTTTATAAATCACCAAATACGTTGTGGCAAATTTTCTTAGGGCGTGAACTTGAGAAACGTTGACAGGCCGGGAAAGATGTTAAGTCATGCCCAACAAAAATTTGCCGAAGTACATTAAACAGCAATGTTGGGAAATAATTTCCAATTTTATGTCCAGAACCCAACAAAATGCATGTGATTTCTCTTTTAAAAATATTTCTTGCAATTTTTTCATTCAAATATTAGCTGTTTATTATGTCTATGGTTTAGAACATTAGCACATCCAGTTAATTTATTAACACCATTTAACTTATTTAGTAGGCCTATACAATTTAAAGGTAAAAAAAATTTGTCACTTCGTTCACCTTGGTATATAAATTACAAGGTCATCATTTGTTAGATATTTAGTAGATAAATTCTTTAATTAGTGACTGACATTGTACTTGTGCTAGGCTAAGTTTCTTTAGCAATACGTTACTCTGCAAAGTTCAGATCACAATTTAACAAGGCACATATAATTTGAAACCACAAAAAGCACAAACCACACAAAGGTTATACATATGAATATTATCTCTGTAACAAAATTTAAAAAAAAGCAGTGTAACTTTGTTCGATCTGCTAAAAGGTACTATGTATTAACATTTCACTAATTTTCACTATTAGCCTTTATTTCATCCGGTGATAGGTGACACCAGGAGTAGCCTAAACAGTAAACTTGGAAGAAATCCAGTTCGTATCTACCACTAAAGTAAAAACTTATTTCATGAGGGATGAATCATGCTGACGAGAAAGGTGAACAATGAGCAAAATTATTTAATTACCCACAAGTGACTACACAGGTTTGGGTGAAATGGCGGGAACCTTCGGTTTATCTTTACTTCAAAAGTGAACAATCAAAATTAATTCCGTAATTACCCATTACTAATTTTATGTTGCTCAAGCTGAGCAATGAACATTCATACTCTTAAATTCTACAATACAATGCAAGGGTAATGATGCATCCATTATAGATAATTATGCTGTGTTGTCTGTAGCACTAGGAGGCATATCTTTTAAAATAATCCTTGCAGAGGCCAAGTTACGGTGCTTACTCTGTGGTTCAAGTTGGTGTCTCCACAGAGCAATACATTTTGGTACCCATTTTGTAACGTAAAAAAATAGCCTAAAAATTAACCTTAAAAATCAAAACAAAACAAAAAATAACTAAGTTCATTAAGTTGCTTAATACGGCAAGTATATTCGTAACGTTTGCCAAACATTTTGCAGACATTCTGAATATTCAACATTAACTTCAAAACGGTGTGTTGAACTGTTAAAATCTGTCTGCTAGAAGTGAAAATAGGTAGATATCGTTGCCTACATACCACTCGGGCTGTGACTGACATAATATGCATTACCGGGATGTCTCTCCATTGGTCCTCCATAACAATCACAAATATTATTACTTCAAGTAAGATAAATGTTATTAAGTCCAATAAATTAGCAAAATTCTTTGATGGTTTACATACTACCTCATCGCAATATTTGCATGGCATCTCGGAACTGTTATAAATAATGGTTAATCATAGTTAAGATCACATATAAAGACAAGTATATGTCGATTTATAATAAAAATCCAAAGATGTTTTCAATATAATTAGCATAATACTTCGTTGTTAGATTGCATCTTCTCATAATGTTTATATGGCGTCTTTTACGCGACTTAAAAAAATGGTGAGCTTCATACAGTCAAACTCACAAAACTAAGGGCACATAATTGTACAGCGTCTGGTAAAGATGTTTTCAAAATAAGTAGCATAATCCTTTCTTGTTAGATTTCTTCTTGTCGTAAAGTTTAATTGGCGTCTTTCACCAGACTTCAAAAAATGGTGAACTTCATAAAATCAAGATCATAAAACTAGGGCCGATTCAAGATCCTAAATTTCTTCAGATCACATGTAAAGACACATTTGTACCATGTCGATTTAGAATACTAGTCTAAAGATCTTTTCAATAAAATTAACAATCTTTCGTTGTTAAGTTGCGTCTTGTACATGGCGTCTTTTACGTGATTTAAAAAATTGCTGGACTTCATAAAGTCACAAAACTAAGAGGAGATTCACCATCCTACATTTTTTTCATTTAGAAATGTATGTGTCAAGATGTTGACAGCATAATTAGTAGAATTTTTAAATGGGCTGTTACAATTCATCATAATATTTGTGTGGTGCTCGTAAGTGGTCCCCAAAGTCCGTCACTTCACTGCCCACAAACACGTCGTGATGTTCGAGAATCTCATCGGTTGTCAACTTGCCGTCAGAATCATCATCAGATTCCTCAATCAAGTGGGTAGCCTCCACCAACGCTGCATCCCAATTATTTGGTTGTAGCCAGGAAATCACCTCAGCTTTGTCCATTTGTCCGTCTTTGTTCTTATCAAAATCGTTGTCGAAATGGTCTTTTTCAGTAATCAGCCATTCTTTGTCTCGATCCTTTCCATCCGGATGGATAAACTCCTGAAAAGTCAGGTAACCATCTTGGTTTACATCTTTGTCAGCCATTGTCCGTTTATACAAAATGTCAACTGTTTGTTCGTAATCTTCCGGATGAGAAAAGTACTGGAACTCCTCCTTGTCCAGTGAACCATCCCCATCTACATCAGCAGCCGTAAAGATTTCATGGTCATCGTGCATCATTAGCTGATCTTCGGGGAACTTCTGATCAGGAAGTTCATTTCCCGAATCGGGGGAAACGCCGTACGTGTCTTCTGCATACTCAGGCCACGAAACGACACCATCTTTGTTAGTATCCGATTCATCAAAACGTTCGTCCGACTCCTCCTCACTTAACATGACAAAAGACCGCAGAACCCAAGTAGTCAGCTCGTCCTTGTCTACAACGCCGTCTTTGTTTTTATCCATCTTTTCAACTATGTACTTCAGTCGCTCTTTGGCGACTTCTGGTTCTAAGTGCTCAAACTCTTCCACTGCATCTTTGTTCCCTAAAATAGCTTCGTGGTCAAAGTGCTGATGATGAACTCCATCATCGCTATAGTGTTGTCTGGCACCAAATGCTCCATCTGCTTCTCTTTCTTTACTTGCACCTTGCAAAATGTAACCACTGGCCAAGATAAACAAGTTCAAAATCCAAAGACGTAAAGAGAAGAACATTTTGAACATTTTCACAATTTTTCACTTAACTGGAGAAAGAAGAGTAGAACACTAGAAAAGAAAAAAAAAACAGAAAAATGAAAATCTTTCATTAGAAAAAAATTTAATAAGAAACTTGGTTGTCAAGATGAGTTACTGACGATAAAGTAAGGAAGGATACGACAAAAATAAGACACTACGTCTTCAAAATTCAGAAAAAGTTAGATACAAAGTAGCGCAATTGCAAGGCATTAATGAAGCACTGCAACCACTGCGTGGGATGTACTACATGTTTGACTCTTATTTGATACGCATGAAGATAATGCACAAAAATATTTAGGAGAAAAATAGTAAGGCCAACCTTGAGTATTCCATGGGAAGCAGAGTGTAGTACGCAAAGAACAGCAAAGCCGACAGCGATGAAGAAGAGATATATCAACAACTAGAGATGAAAATCGACGCGAAACACATACCGTAACGGATTTCTTTTAAAAACGAATTAGTGATTTAAAATTTAGCCACACTTTAATCGTTCAAAATTTTGCCGAACTTTACAGGTTTAAAAGAGCTGTTCTGTACTGGACCAGTTAGATTGCAGGACCAGTCACACATTTTTTTTTTTTTTTTTTTTTTTTTACTGATTTTGCAAAAAATTGACAAATTTTGATGAGCCAAAACAGTATTTTAACAGTTTTTTCCGCGAACTACTGCATGGTGCTAATGTGCGGTCTGAGCTTAAATTTTCTTAAGATATTTAGCAAAAAACGAAAATATTATCCTAAAACATATGTTAAATACCTTACTCATAAAGAAAAAAAAATTGAAAATGTTGTACTATGTTTGTTCCTCAAGCAAAACCCCATTTACTTTCAGTTTACTAGTTAACTTAAACTTTGACCTTTCTTCGTCATCAAAACCATAAATAAAGGGTAATGGCAGCCTAAGGTGATGGTATAAAAGTCACCAAATTTTCATACCATCAAGTTTCTTCACTACAAATTCCATTGTATATTGTGAAGGAGCTGGCTTCGTCATCTCACACATTAGGCCTATCACAACAGTCTTCTGAAAATATTTCACCATTTCCACCTTTCCTAGTCTTTGACTAAGGTAAGACCATACAAAAAGCTGGCGATTGCAGCAAGCCGAACAACTATACACCACTAAGTTTCACCTGCATTCGATATTACGTGCATGAAGAAACCTAGGAAAAAAATTCCCCATCCTTGATCTTACATCATTCAAACTAAAATTAATACGAGCGTGGTAAATTCACCACCCCTAACCTACATTCTTTCCTAAATGAAATGAATGAATGAATGTTTTAAGGCAAAAAAATACAAATACATACTGCAGGAAACATCTACAGGGTGGTCCACAAAAAACTCACGACCCAAGATTTTCAGAGTCCAACTTTTCTAGTTAGCACCCCTCAGAACCAGGAGAGGACAAATCTTCCCGTTTCGTTAGATTTGATTTCTGTCCTATCCGCGTTCTGAGGGGTGCTAATTATAAAAGTTGTACTTAGAAAATGTTGGGTCATCAGTTTTTTGTGGATCACCCTGTATACAAATTAGCGCTGCTCGAATGACATCGGCAGAACAAAATCATTCGGGCGATACCTGATGTCACATGTCGCTACCACATTCACCAGTCTCCTTTTTCAAGTTCTTGCCAGATACGTCCATGAGTTGATGACAGCCATTACAAATGCGAGTTCTTAAGATTTATATAACTAACCATCACAACCAATAAACTCTCTAGAATGTTAATCCAGTAGCAGTCACCAATTTGCCAGTAGACTTTAGAAAGCACCCACCGTTTCACAATTTTTACTCCTCACATACCAACAACTCACACGATACATGGTTTGTCTAATTTATGCTTTTACAAACTTATACTATTTTCTTTAACTCCAGTGCAGAAAAACTACTTTATGGCCCTAGTAACTCTGAGCATAAACGCTGTATTAAACCGTTCATTTCTGTAGCTTATATGGTTCCAGAGATATCGCTGTATGGGTGTCATTCTCTATGGCTATTCACCTATTCGGCGAGTGCAAGTTGCAAGCTGTTGAGTTTCATTTGCCAAAAGGAATCCCACACTGGAGAGGTTAAAATCCTCTGCGACCCTCTACGATGGTTGGAGTCCAATGAAATAAGTGCAATTTCAAGAAGAACGTAGCATCATTCTCTACAACAAACTAATATGTAGCTTTGTCCAACACATTGATTCCATCATCAAACAAGGCTATTGAACACTTTCCATCATCAGAAAAGCACTTGGAATCAGATATTTAAGCTTAAGATTCCAAAAAAGTCAATTCACTAAAAAATCACGCACATTTCCACAAACTAGACACTTACTCCTATGTCCAGCAAATTTTCGACAACTAACTGTTGTCATCATGAGACTTTTAAGGTTGATTTAGTCCCACAGTACAAACTTCAACGAAGCTTAAGAAGTTAAGATGCACCAATGTGCTATAATGCTGATTCCCATGTATGAAGTAAATGTAGTTAAAAAAACATAGGCCGACATCTAATGGTTCCGACGTTTAAGAAAGTAAAGTGAAATGGGATTTCGATACTAAAGTTAGTTTTCACTTATGCTAAAATACGTACTTGTAAATTTGTGCTGTATTCGGTTTAGAATAAGGCTTACGTCCAAAACCTCAACAAAAAGCAACACAACGGCACTCATCCACCTGGTGGCACTAACAGCCGCTAAGCACTCTACCATCATTCCCGCTCACTTTTCGTTCGTATCCAAAAGGGTTTGACTCGACAGGAGTTGGGTAGGTTCATCCAGGTGAAATATTACAGGATAGCCTAAGTAAAATTAACTAGGCTATTTTAAGATTAAAATCATGTTTTTACTACTATCCAAAAATACCTGTAAATTTATACTGAATTTGTCCCACTGGAGGTGGACCAGTCGAATCCGAGTGCACTGCATGTATGTTCCCAACTTCCAACACTCACACGAAAAACTTACAGCCCCAGTACTATTCTATGAATGGGTACATTCAGTTAACTTCCAGGTTGACCCACCGCCTCTGGTAGCGAGGTGAATGCTGGCCACGACCAGATCACTATCATTCCCACCAGGAGCCGTAAGACCGGTTCATTCCACTAACACCCCCAAAAGGTCTAGGAACGCCCGGATCACAATACATGCTCCAGGACCCCTTAGAATTCCACACTGCCAACTACTGGAACTGTGGACAACTTACTATCGCTGCACAAACAGCAGCAAAGGGATGTAAGATAACATAGTAAACCCACAAAAGCTGTAGAGCTGCGCCACAGGCTACAAAATTCTGCTAGAGCAACCAGACCAGCAAAGCTTCCTTTACCCAAAACCGTATATGGGGCAAGAACCTAAATATCGGGAATCAAAAGCTCCTACGTACAAAAATTTAGGACCCCAATTGAAAAGGAGAAACTACAATTGTCCTACTAGAAACCAGAATGATGCTTTGCCAATCAAGTATCCATGTGCGAATGTGCCAATAGGTACTCGAAACAAATATCTCTCACTTCGTCACATACCAAACGGGCTGCTACAGGATGATCATACGAACAAGTCGATTACAAGAATCGGCACAACGATCAAAAGGGGCTTCCTGATCCAACTGATCCAGTTGCAAAGAAAACATTGCGTTAACTAGATGTCTAGCACAAAATGATTTTCTCCAAGACAAACGCGTTTTAAAGCCAAGAAGTGGGTCAGCCACGGATTACCACATGGAAAAGCATGAAGAGTGACCCCACAATCTCCAAGACACAACCTCAAACCGGTATCAACTACAACCTACCAGTGACCTTGACACAACAATGATGATGACATTGGGGTGCGACCACGAAGAACAGGGTTGGAACGATATCATCCGCATCTACTCAGATTTAATGTCCAACATGGAGGAACGGGATGAGTAATGAGACTAGTACAGCACTGTGAAAATGTTGCGTAGTCATCTGAATTAATGAGAAGCCAAGGGGTGTCATCACTAGGGATGGGCTATAATGAATTTTCGACTACGCGATTATTGCAGCATCTTGATATGCGATATTTGCGATTATTGCGATATTTCTCAATGTGCAGATCAGGCTGTCTTAATTTTGATCAATTGGTCATAAAGTACGCCCACTTACTATACATGTTTAGGCTTATTAATACTACGTCTAGGCCTAAATGCACATACATAATAGGCCTAATTAGTGTCTTGTTTATACAAAATTATGAAAAAAAAATTATTCTTATTTACTCAAAATAATTAAGTACTTTCAAATGTTTTAAGTTTTTGAAATACCACACATGCCGCACTAACCAAATAACCAATACCCACAAAAAAACACATTACCTAAAAAAAAAAAACAGTAACAATCCGAACATTTTCTGCACAGGTTAAGTGACTTGTTAAGATGTGAAAATACTGCCCTCCACAGTTTTGTATAGTAAATCAAAAGTGTGAGACGTACCAGTACATCTTCAGGTTCCAAAGTGTTAAAGCCCGATAAGACCAGAAAAAAAAACTACAAAACCCGAAAAAACAGTAAAACCCAGATTTTTTCAAACCCCGAATCCAATCTCTGCTTGGCGGCGCTCACCTCTAATTTCCTACGTCGTACGCAAGGTACTTCGAATAGCAAGGTAGGCTCGTTTTTTCTTTGCCTTACGTAAAATGATATACGTAACGCTATATCATTCTTTCAAGTGCGGGTTTGGTGTGGGAACTGAAGTTACTGTTCTCCCTATACAAACCGTAAGCTTGGGCCTAGGTGGTTTGCAATGTCATTACGCACATCACGTGAAAACCTGAGTTTCCATCCAGCAATTTAGCAAACAAAGTACATGGTGTGCGATTAACACCAAACCGTGTTTACGTAAACAGGAATAGGCTAAATGAGTCGGGTAGTCTATAATGAATAATACTGACGTCGACGTTGGAACATACTCGTCTTTGTTATACCAGAAGTAAGTTTGTAAGCTTATTGGAGCTTCCTGCCATCCGAAAATTGTGGGTTGTGTGGGAGTTGTAAGGGCCACCACTTTCTATGCAAACTGTTAGCGTCACTCAGGGCTCAAAATACGAATGACATCAATCTTTACTTGATGGGTAACATTTAAGTAAAAAAGTACCGTTCCATAACAACATTATAATTATATAAATCATCTTCCCCCCCAGATTCTTTGAAGGTGAAATGCTGTCGGCATTTCAAATTTTAGTCTATACATGATAAAAAAAAAAAAAAAGTGTATAGGCTACCTGCCAACAACATTCAACATTGAATGAATAGGGAAGATGATGACTGTCGTGACTTTAGGGTACTAGGCCACTTAAAAAAAAAATAAATTGGTTCTCAGGCCTTTTCTCTCCGTGCGAGCAGGCGAAATTTTGTTTTTTGACCCTATTTATCCGTACATTTCTGGCGAATTATTTCTTTATTTTCGGTAAAATGACAAACACTGCCTTGTAATTCTTCTTACCGCACGTCCAAACATTATTTAACGAAAAAAATGGTAATTTTATATTTCCTTTTCTCATATGTGCCATTTTTGATTTGTAACTGCTAGTTTTGTCGCGTCGTTCCTTGTTATTTTCCGTCAAAAAAATTGGTGCGAGCAGGGGCAGGGAACCAACTTTTTTTAATGGCCTTATGTAACGTCTGTTCTCTTAAAACTATTTTTGTCGTACTTCTGATAAAGAAAAAAGGTGTTACTCGAAACTCCGAGGAGACCGATTTAGGTGAAATGTTTCGCTTTTCAGACTGGTTGTGCAAGTGTTACTGTTTTTTAATACATGCCATCCATTTTCATCTTTTTCCAATGTCGAACACACTTTCTAAGTTTTTACTGTGCCTATTTGAAGGTTTGTACTAGGGATCTACTGGGTAGGGATTTTGCCGGGTACCAGGTAATTTCCAGGTATTGTGAACTGTACCCTGCTGGGTAGGCTACCGGGTACCCGAATCGGGTAGCCTACGAAAATCCATCAATCAAAGAAGGTAGGGGGAATTTAATGGCTTTCTCAAAATAAGTTTTTTTCACCATTAAAAAAGATCCGAACTTGCATAAAAAAACTTAAAAAAAAATTGGTGCGTAAATGCGCTAAAAGAGTGTAAAACTTGAAAATCAGTAACATTGATGCTTAAAACTGAAAAACTATTTCAAATATGACAAATTTTTTTATTTCGATGCATAATAGGCTACTTTCTATGCGATGCAAAGACAAAAAATCAAGCGTTTCTAAACTAGATTTCTCTTCACACAATGTTTGGCTTCACCTTGGTATGAAAATTAAGCAACATTGGAAGATTATGATGCAGATACAATATTTTTGACGATCTGTGAAGGACTTTTATTCAGGGCACGCTTAGCACATTCGCATTGCTGCATGACTGGACTGTCCACTCTTCTCTTGGCACAGGTGGGGTGGGAGGGGGGGGGGGGGAAACAGTAGGATGCACAAAACTTAGGTTGCCTAACAACCTTGGGTGACTTCATTAGCGAAGAGATTGAGGGGGGGGGGGGGGGGAGAAAAATAGAGAGCGGAGGAGGAAAACAGTTTTACTTTAAGCTTTCGTATCGGCAATACCTTTGCTAAATACGGGCGTTTATCGCAGTCATTTCCCAGCGCCGGGTGCCCCGGAATTTTCTGTTACCCGGCCGGTAACGGGTACCTCCAAAAGTGGCCGGGTAGACCGGGGACCGGGGACTGGGTAATTACCGGGTACCCGGTACATCCCTTGTTTGTACTAAGGTACCTTGCCAGATGTTTTTTTCCAAAAGGAGGTCTGAAAGTAGCAATTTATGCACCCCTATCGTTCGATGACAAAGCAGCGTTACCACGTGATGAATATGATCATTTCGACCCAATTGCCTAATTAAACCCCCCAACCCAAAGGCTGCTAAAATTAATTCGATTAAAAAAAAAGGGGGGGGGGAGGCATAAGAAAGTTATAATTCATTTTTTGAATCTTACTTCTTGGGCCTAACAGCGTCGCGGAAAATTCAGCGTTTATGCGATCAGTCACCCACATGACGTGGGTTCAGTCTAGTATTAAAAGGACACCCGGCCAGCATTATAACATTCCGCGTGCCTTATAACAGTTACGCCAAGATCGCCATCCGCGCATTTACAACACCAAGGTTGGTTGGGGTGGCAGCTGCATTCCTCGCGTAGCTGCTGTCTCGGTTGGCTTTGGAAATAGTACAAGAAAAAGAATCAAGTTAAAGACTGTGTCGTCAAAAACCGGCATGATTCTCGTATTTTAAAATCACAATTTATAATTTTCTAGGCTAGTGTCTTATAATTTTGCTTCGGCGATCTACTGGAGAAATTAATTTTTACTGCATTAGTCTTTTAGATTTTTGATTTTGTAGTAATTAGTAGCAAACGATTAGAATCTGCGCACACACAAATAAAACTTCAAGGTCATTGTAGGCACGCAAAGCACCATATACGTTCAAGTTCCCCAATATTCAACAGAAAATAAATAATAAATAAATAATAATATTTGTTGCGATAGCAAAGGGTCTGGCAAGGACTGGGGAGTCACTGACAGCCAGCCGCAATTACATGTAAATACAGTGTAAATCTAGACGCCACATTTAAAAACGGTAAGACTAACGGTAAGTAAATAGACCTTTGGGGCCGTACTTGATGTGGAGGATCGAAAAAAATGGCGCTGGGAGGTATAGGCCTATCCCTTTAATGCAGTGCCTATATTCTTATTTATTCACAAATCAGTTTATTAGTTTACTAGTTTAGTTATATGTATGAAGTTTTAAATTTTGCTGCAGAAAAACCATGATTCAAAGGAATAAAACATTGATTTCCTCAAATGTATGAAACTTTCAGTCAATTTACAGCAGAAAAAGTACGATTTAAAGGAGGGGGGGGGCTTGCTGCAACTAGGTTATTTATACGATTTTTGACCTTAAAGCATTTTAGGGGGGGGGGGGGGGGCGATAACTTTTCCAGGGCGATTATAGGCGATTTACTGGAGTGGCATACGATGGCGATTACAGTGGCGAATTTCAGTTATTTTCGGAATTAAAATTTTGAGTTGTTGAACTTCGTTTCTATTCATTTGTGGCAGCCTTAGTGCTAAATTTTAAATTCCAAAAAGATTCACTGCAGTGTAACGTTTGAATCGTGTAAAGGTAATGCTAAAATTTCCAGGTAATGTTGTCGGTAAAAGAGTTAAGAAGCTAAAAATTCGTACATAAACTCGTACATAAACTTCGTACATAAACTTATACAAAAAAAGAAAAAAAAAATGTGTTGCGGACTCGAACCGATTTAATGGGATACCCTATCAGTAATTAGCGGAGCAACGGTTTAAAACACTCAGTTATCGTAACTGATAAAGATATATTTAAGCTCGAGATTTTTTACCCCGGACTATTTGCGCCGAGTCACCACGTTTGTTTGTGTCTCCATGCACACACTCGCGAAAGACATAGACTACATGAACGTGGTTGACTTAACGCGAAAAGTCCACTTTTCAGTAAATTCTGAGGGCAAACGAAGCCTTTGCCCCAAAAATGGTATGGTAAAAAGTTGTTCAGCCGATCACCTGACCTAATTCTAGCATAAAAGGTACCGATTGAAGAGGGGGCCTTATGTTTAACATAAGCGTTGTGGTCATTACTTTGTAAGTTATTTGACATTCTTAGTTCTCTGAAAACTGCTAATATCCTTTAGATAAATGTTTTGGCCAGTTCTTTTTTTCCAAAAACTATCTGTGACTGGAATGATTTAACAAGTGACACTGTGCAAAATCAAACCTTTATTGCATTCAACAAGAGTTTGGTTGCTCAGCATACTGCAATACAGTGCAGCCACTCTGATACATAATTGTATTGGAGTTGTTTGTTTTTATTTTAGATGTCGTTCTAAAGCCTTATGGTGCTGCGACTATTTTAAATAAATAAATAAAAAATAAACGAGACGGAAAGCCAATGGGCTAGAAATTGGTTAAATAAATACGGATGCAAACCTATTAACGTTGCCTTTTGGACTCG
>JAHWFP010019478.1:2239-26300 GCA_023313725.1 Lithobius niger
GGGACAAATATGGTTTCTTTTGGGGAGGGGGACAAATATGGTTTCTTTTGGGGAGGGGGACAAATATGGTTTCTTTTGGGGAGGGGAGGGACAAATATGGTTTCTTTTGGGGATGGGGAGGGACAAATATGGTTTCTTTTGGGGAGGGGGACAAATATGGTTTCTTTTGGGGAGGGGAGGGACAAATATGGTTTCTTTTTTTCAAAATAAGGAAATAGATGAAAAAATAGGTTTATTTTTTTTTTGGTAGGGGGGAGAGGGAAGGGGTTAGTAAGTAAGTAAGTAAAATGTTTATTTCCAAGAAAGGGAAAAGGGAACCAAAAAGGGTCTAGCAAAGACCACTAACATTTGGCCAAAAATTTAAAAACACACAACGACACAACAAATGCATTTGAACAAAATCCAATACCCCCGAGAAAGCAGCACATATTTTGCTGTTTTGACCCCCCAAAAGAACAATTACAATTAAAATCTACGAACATATTTATTAAGACTACACTCTTCGACGGAAGGATGCGAACGAAACTGCAGAGACAACAGCAGCCGGAAGCGCATTTCAACAATTCAAAACCCGGTGAGAGAAAAACTGGGCAGGGCAATTCCGGTTAGCTTTATAGACAGCAAGCTTATATGGGTGACCCCTAGTGCGTTCGGAATGGCACAAATTGACGAGATTTGAAAAATCACCCCAAACCTGCCCGTGCAAGATGCCATGCGTCAGACAGAGTTCAGTTTTCAATCGCCTAAGCTCAACAGAGACAAGACCCAAAGTCGTGAGACGAGCAGTATACTTACTCAGTTCCTACTTTTGTTTTCCAAATAAACGAAACTGCAGTAAAACTTCTACCACGGGTGTTTGTTTATATTTTTGGTGGCAAGCTATATTTGGTCGGTTGTGTAAGGGAGGTGACATCGAACCAATGAAGCGATTTTTCAATTTTTATAGCTTATAACGTAAACAAGAACTATTTATACCAAGCGCCATGGCTGTTTGCTGTGACGTGTATATCACGTGACTGGGTTAGTCCAATACTCTCAAGGAAAAGATACAAGAACAAGTCATGTAAGCCATCATCAACACACAAATACGTGTAGAAGATGCTACAGCTTGTTGTTTTGCGATAGTGCAGATTTTTTTTTACATGCTATACTGATGGCTTACACGTTTTTTTCTTGTTTCTGTTCTTTAACAGCATTAGGTTTTTTAAAGGCTTACATCCGTATTTTATACGCTTAGGCGATTTTTAATACTAATAAGGTTAAATTTTTTATTATTATTATTATTATTATTATTATAAATTTCTTTGTGCCTTAAGTCAACCGAAGCAATTTAATGCTTGTATGGCTGAACCGGCTTAATTTTGAACATTACCAGACTTTACAGAAGAAGAAATATCCGGTAATGGGAGGAGCCAACCTAGGGATTTGAACCGGGAAACCTCCGATCATCGTAGGGGCCGGAAGCTTGGCCAGAACTGGCCAGAATAGCTCCCATAGCCACTGAAGGAGCATGGTAGCCGCTCACGCTACCCTGGCCGGCAGTTCCGGCGGGGACTTTGCCAAGGTCCCCTTTCCAGGGGTTCGACCAGATCCGCAAACCTCCAGAAACCAGGCTGACCTCGCTCATCGCTCAGCCACGATGACCACAAATAAGGACAGTTTTTTTTTTTTTTTACATGAGCTCTTAGTTTGCGTTATATTCCATATCTCGTCACAAGGCCATCTAGGAGGGAGGCTGTCGGTTTCGTTTCTCGTAAACAAGACAGTTGATTCAACATCACTAGAATCTTATTCTACCAGAGCAGCACCAAAATGCGTCAGTTTTCCGTACGTGCGTGAAATGGCGTTGAGCCGGCAGGCACAACAACGCGATTTCTGCCTCAGTCGGACTTGGCTTGCAGTAGCCATCAGCTTCACCGCTTCACGCTCGTGGAACGCTGTTGCAAGCGGAGGTTCCGCACGCCAGGATTAATCGTTACCGGAGTGGTATTTTTCCGAGTCTATCTATTAGGTTATAACCTATATAGCGTATTTTTAAGGTGTATACATTGTGCGAGAAAATAGTTACCAAAAATCAGTCGTCCCAAATTTGACCGCATGGGGTCGCGACAACGATCGAGAGACGGAACCTGCGGCAATATTATTATGGACGCTCCCTTTCATGTCGATCTAGGTTAAACAAATTAAAGAAAATGTGGCGAACAACAACTGGCCGATGCATTATTTTTGAGAAACACACTGGCTCCTTTAGGTATATACGTATAGCGTTTCTTGATACTGGTATCAGAATTGTGATATGGAATATGCTTTATTGATTCAGTATGTTGAAACTGGACAGTACCCTAACCAGCGCCTTAATGCGCCCTTAATCCATCGTCACCGTACAAAAGTTAAGCATCAGTGCTCATTATAGCGTGCACACATCACCGATAGGGCAGGGGCAACTTTTGTAAAAGGGTACGTTGAGGTTTTTTTTCTGGGAATTTATTTTGTTGTTGCTCGTAGTCTTTTTTTTTTTACCCTTTTTTAAGCTTGTTTCTCTTTTTTTTTATCCTTTTATGCCCCTTTCTGCCTCTTTCGTGACCTTCTTTTTGCCCTTTTTTGGCCTCGAGGCCCATTATCTGGCCGCAGCACCAGCGTTTGTCGGTTCGGAAAACCAATATAGAGCATATTTTATGTACAAAAAAGGGCAAAAAGACCATATTTCCGAAAAGGGCAGGTGCAGTGCTCCCCTCCCCACCCTGCCCCCTCCTGTTCTCGCCACTGCCAGTGCTAGACAAAAATAGGAACCTGCAAAATTAGAACCTCCCAAAAATTAGAACCTGCAAATTTTCTCCTTGGTGAGAATAAGGCAACGAACTTTTTTCTGATGCCACCATGAAATTGGTGTAATTCTGATCAATTATAAATACAAAAAAAACAACAAAAAACTCCGTACCCTGATGCACGTTCACAGATTGGCTGACGAATATCGTAGAATGTTTCAGCTTGTAAGTGCTAGTTTTATTGACTGGGTTTAGATGATTCAGTTTCAAATAACGTGTTGTCGGTTTGTTGTCTTTTTGTTTTTTGTTTGTGCTGAGGATGGTTAGTGTTAACGACCTACAATTTTCCTTAGGGAGGCTGCTAAAATTAATTAAATGGTTCTCGGGAGTGGTGCTACAAAAGTGATGCGATCGGGCGGTGTTTTTTTTTTACCTTTTATTCGTGATTTTCCAGATGCGGGCGATAGCTTTTTTTTTTACCAAAAAAAACAACCAAAATCAGTGCCTTAACATTTTGTTGTGGAGTACGATATCTCTGGTTTAATGTCAGGATAAACGATCAAAAATTGCACGTTTGATAAAAATCATTCTTCAGAACCAAATAGTTGTGCCATGCCTATCAACAACCCTTAGATTTATTTCGAGGCCATCATATGAATGGAGGTAATAGGTGATATGGTCGTCGGCTCCAGGAAATGTTTGATGACAGTACTGATGCGTGATCAGAATTTTTTTTAGACAATGTCGTAAAAAAGGTTTCATGCGCTAAGAAAAAAACCCATGCGTGCACTCCTGAGAACCACTTTACTAATTTTTAGTGGCCTTAACAATAAACGTGTTACAGTGCTTTTCCTTGTAGTGCGTAGCTCTTATTAATAAATACTTCAACTTCCATTTACGACTTTACAAACATATCACGGAGATCGTGTTCTGAGATGAATGTACACTTACCTTTGTGACGCATAATGTCTCTGGGTGGACGTGGGAGCATCGAATTGCAAACAGCAAGTTCGGAACGGAAATAATCAAATTCTATTGGTGTTGAAGATTTAAAAATTTTCTTATCTAATTCTTTTTATATGAATTTTTCGTTTACATCATTAAGCATGGTGTAGCGGACGTGTAGCTTTGTTCTAACCTCAAAATGGTGGTTGCAGCGAACGTTTATTAGACAGTTTGCAGTTTACATTTACTGACTTCTTATACGTCTTTGCACTGGTTTTTCATTCATAGACTTTACAACCAATATTATTATTGGACCAGAACATTAAGTTGTGGAAGAAGCTGCCTGAAGCCATTAAAACCTGCAGTAGTACTTTTTACTTTCAAAGCTCAATTATTCAGTCCTGTGTTCAGCTCATAACTTCCTTATTTCTTTGTTCTGGTAAATCCTTTCCCTTCTTTCCACCAGCTTTTTAACTGCCTCTTTGAATCAGACGTTATTATGCTGCAATTATTTTCATGCACTTTTTATGCCATCACTAAGAAGCGTGAAGTTACACCCAGCTGCTACACCCAGTAGGCTGTAACAGCTCCGTGTGTAGAGATTACGATTGTCATTGTATATTGTTTCTGTATCTGAGGTCTTCTAACTATTGTCATAGAGATCATTGCTATCTGTTATAACTCCCGTGTACAGGTGGCAGCACCAGCTAATATATACATATACATCTTCAAGTGATGGCTTTCTCTAGCAGGAACGACCACAAGTAATCAGTAGCCAAACTCTTGGTTGGGCACTTTATCATCAGCAGCCTTAGCAGCAACACCTCCTCTCTTCCTTCAGCTTAAACTGTGCTAAACTGTGCTAAACTGTGCTAAACCTAAGCCTGGAGTTGCAGAAAAGTCACCATCTGTAAGTCAAACCTGTATAAATCACTTCAAGCACAAAGAGTGTTCATCTTTATTAATCTTAGCCTTGTACGGGCTGGCACAATCCGAATTTTTATAGTAATCGTTTCATTTGATTTCGTCAAAAGGCACCAAGCAAAAAACTTAGTCCGATCATAAAATTAAATTAAATGATTTTATGTTATAATCCACAAATATGGAAGTTTTGAGTCATTTTCTATATTAAAAACATTTTTTTTTAAATACAAATGAAAGTGCAAAGTCAACGTGTTTTTAATATAAAAATGATACAGTTTTTCTGTAAGAGTGATACTGAATTCACGATTAAATTCACACTGAACGGGCATATTCTTCATGTTTTCTGAAATCAGACAAAATACATAAACTAATTATACAAACAAAAGTAGTGTTCTATTAATATACGTATAATTATATATAAAATATCACTCTTTTTAACTGGAACGAGTTTTGAAGCAGGTCCCTTCTTTAAATGCTATATTTATGTAATTTTATTGTGAGGAAGACCCAAATGTTCAAAAATTAAATATTGTTTCGGATATCGGTTGTGGGAGCATGCTAGGCTAGCATTATCGAAAATTGGTAACACTGATACTATACTTTGTTCCACATTATGTTTTCAGAAAACTGACTGTATGACGACACGTTTTCTCCCACTACTAGTGCAAAAAATCCGTAAACATCCCATTCGTAAACTCTAACAGTAACTTTGTTGAGTCTCCAAGTGTGATATCCACATGTTTTTTTCACTCTTAGTACAAGGAAACGAGTTGTCATCCAGTCAGTTTTCTGAAAACATAATTTGGAACAAATTATAAAATGGGCCAAGTAAAGATTTGTGTTAGTAGTAAGCCTTAATTCTCAAATTTGGAAATTGGCCAACAGCGAAAATTATACACTAGAAATAACGTAGTTCAGTAAGCCACCTTTATGCACTTACGTTTCGTCGGAGTAGCATGACCCGGATTCGAACCGGCTACCCAGTTCGCCCCCCCGATCACTTGCATAGCGCCTTAATCGCTATGGCCACATCCTCCACTGGCATAAAGATAACTCACTGAACCCGTTTCTCCATAATTCTCAGGTTGAGAGCCTACCAGGATATTATAAGTTCGCACAGGAACAGCAAGTTCCTTCAAGATTCTGTAAGACATGTAAAATCCTACAGAATGCTACAAGATCTTGCACGTCTTACAGGATCTTGCTCTTCCTGTAAGAACCCAAAAGATATTACAAGACTTTACAATATCCTAGTAGGATTTCAAGATAGCCATATGTTTGCCTTCTTATTTGTAAGTCGAGGGAATGATGACCAGATATTATTATAATAGCTGTGCGCAAGACATCAACATAGCAGAAACTATCTCATCATTTATGCTAAAATGGATTATGTTAAAGTCCATGTCCCTTTAAACTGTCCTGTAATATCAAGTGGCCTCGCAGGAAGTATGTGAAACATCACTGTGGGTTAAAGTATTTTGTTATGGTTATAATCAGAGTTGGGCCAAATGAATCTCGGTGACTGAATGACGCAGATTTTTCCAGAAACCTGTTGACCTACAGACCCCAAATGCTAAATAATAGTCCAGACTCGCAATACTAACAGTGACTATAACATTTACGTGAATTCAGCAAAACAGACGACTATCTAGTTTAAAGTTTAGCGTGATACGTCCAAAAAATTGAAAAAAAAATTTTCTATAAAAACAGCAACAATAAAATGGCTGACCCA
This sequence comes from Lithobius niger, assembly GCA_023313725.1. NCBI lineage: Eukaryota > Metazoa > Arthropoda > Chilopoda > Lithobiomorpha > Lithobiidae > Lithobius > Lithobius niger. Next base: position 8,606 of record JAHWFP010019478.1, read on the forward strand.
ATTTAGGGATCAAGACAGGACCCCAGAGTGAGGATTTTTTTTGCGTGTCATAGTTCAGCCCAAAGGAGGCAACCTTTCCTCACTCTGCCAATGAGAAGTTCCCCAAAAAAGATTTTTACACTCCACCCTAATATCCAAGTCAGTATAGTATGTCTATTTATACTAGAGATTTTATTGTTACCAATGCAATAACAAAATCTCTGATTTCAAATTGCGAGGCATTATGAGACGTTAACTAGTAAATTACATTAATTTTAAAGCAAATGCAAACTAGCCACGTAAAACAAACGTGAAAAAATTATATTGTTGTTTTGGAAATTTACACTATAATTATCACTGGATGTCGCGACCTATCCCATAAACCCATGCTGCCTAGTCCACTGAACATAGCTCCGTCGCTTGGCAATACATTCTCGTGGCAGCCATATTGTGTACCCTTCCAAAACGGTCATAGGTCCAACCAGATAGTAGAAGTCATGATCAGTAGGAACTGACTAATTCGTCGATCATTATAACGTTACCTATAGTCATGCACGATGTTCAGTATCCATCATACAGGGTGAGTGAAAAGTATATCGACCCAGTAGATTTGACAGACGCATGATTTGGTTTAGCCACCAAACAACCAACGATTGTTGGTCACCACGGAGGAGACTACGTATTGAAATCATCCAGGGGTGCCCCCCTACGCTGCCCCCTTAAATAAATGTTCCACTTCTGGTTGTTTTAGGCATAGTGGTTTGGTCTCAAATGTGGATACGTTCGGGCAGTCAAACTATGTTGAATTTTCGGGATGTAAATCGATTCACAATCGTGTGAGCTATGGCAACACACGTTAGCGCATATGTTGGCTTAACTGCAAGAACTACTACCCTGAGCGGTTGTGTGGTTAGGTTTATTGGATGTCATGATTACAGTAAGAAGTCGCACATGTTACAACGTTGTTGAGGTGTGTGGCTAGCACATATTTGTGCACATGTTTGTTGCACATGTGGCACACTTGCATTCGACCTTAAAGACTCCAAAGTAAAACATTTATTTAAGGTGGGAGGGGGGGAACAATCCTGCTTGAATGCCGCCTTCTCCCCCTTAAAGAAGTCTTTAAGTGACCACAAAAATCACTTCTTTTCCCCGGGATGGGATGCACCACTTCCTAATTGACATAAACCGTGTTTTTCTGTGGTTACAGCACATTTGTTGAAACATTTGTTCGAACCTCGACATGCGGATCGGGATAGAACATCAGTTTGTTACATGTGCTACAAACACCTGCCAGTCCCTACTGCAATTATTACATGCAATTAACTAATTCACACTACTGTCATGGTTTTATTAAAAGCGAGTGAAGCCAACATTTGAGGCAATGGGTTTTTTTTGGTCACAGCTCCTGCTATTGTGAACCGATTTACATGTTGATTACTGCTTTGTCCATGAGACAGCCCGCACATATACCAAATTGGAACCAACATCTCATTCTTAAAGAAACTGGAAGTGGAAAATTTATTTATGGGGTGGGGGGGGGGGCCCCCCCCACCCTTTGATGATCTTAATACATAGTCCCCTCCGTGGTGACCAACGATCGATGGTTGTTTGGCGACTAAACCGAATCATGCAGATGCCAAATCCACTGGGTCGATATTTTAGTCTCACCCTGTATAAAAACGCATGCAGTGACTAAATATCTAGTCTGCTTTGGTACAATGGGATATTCGAGTGCAGCATTCTGGCTCTCACACTCTCCATATACTATCACAGACCCAGCACCGTGCCCCTGCTCATGCAGATGTGACGTCAGTTTCCCATGCCAGGTGAGGAGGATTCTGGTTTCCAGCTGCCGCTTCATCATGCATGGTGAGGAAACATCGCCTTCATCACACAATTCTACAAACTGCATGGTAACGGTGAAACATTAAACTGGATTTAGTTAACAGTTCAGCGAAGGCTTACCATAAGGAAATTGAGAAATATCTGTAGCATTCCCAGGTATCAGTACCGTAAAGCAGTACACAACATTGCTGGTGTCCACAATGGTACCTTTCTGTACACGAAGTCCGAAGTCTCCATTGTTCCATACTCTTCATATCTCCAGTAGGGAAATAGTGAGTAGGGCAGAGAAGTATCTCTTTTCGTTTACCAAAATAAAAAAAAAATTAGTTACATGAAAATCTGGCCAATATTAAAAGATGAAGTCAGTGGTTTGTAACTTACCTTCTTCTTCGTAAGGTCCTGTAATAAAGTTAACGAGACCAATTACATTTTTAATGCATCAGTCAATTAAATCTTAAGTAATTACATTAAAGAAATAAGGCTAAATCATTTTCCATCTAGACGAAGCACGTTGCAGCCTAACGGAGGATTGGGACCTTACTAATTTAATAAAACTTATTCAATAATTTACCAAAGAAATAATTCACTCAGATTCAGGACAATTTTTTTCGCCGTAAGACTTACTTTTTACAACTAGTATATACGTCATCACGTGTCGTCATTTGCAGTATTCACAAATCCTTTATCTGGGGTGTACTGGGGGTTTACGACACTTTTCGGAATGAGATAAGACGGTTTGGCTTTTCCTATCATGTCTATTTGAGATACGGTCATTGACCTTCATTACTTCCGCCTTTAATGTTCGATGCATTCCGTAACTTCCGGTATTACGGTCACTGATTAGCGTTGCCAGTTTAGAACCTGCTAGGCTAGAATGACACTTTTCGTCTTGAAATGTATACAACAATACGACGAGACAATTTAAACAAAGCTGATGCGTATCGTTAATGAACTCCTTTTGTTTTTACTGTTGGTTGTATATTGTCCGAAGGGTTTGAATGCGACGATTTTAATTCATCATTTTAATTCATTTAAGTTAATTCATTCAGTTAGGTGGAGAAATCCCATTAGCTATATAATAAGGAAGCAACGATGTTTTAATTTTCCGTGTTTCTTAACTAACTTTTGGTTACTTAATCTAAACCGTGTCGTCTCTATCTGGTACCGATTCTAAAGTTGAAAAAAGAGACGGACTGATGGACAAAGCTGATGCAATTGATTAAAAGAGGACCATAAAAATGGTTTTTAGGCTTTTCTTATCAAAATTGCTAAAAAAAAAAAATGAAGCTTGTCAATTTGGACCAAAAAGATCATTGTTAAATCTCCCAGAACAAAACGTCGTAATGTTTCCCGCCTAGCTTTTTGGCCGTTTGAAGTCGTTATATACATGCAAAACTTTTTCGTGAAGTTAATTCCGTCGACAAAGAATTCAAACGTTCAATGAAACACTTGAAAACTGCACAGCAAGCAATTTTCAAATTGCTAATTTAACCTTTGAACTTTTTAGTACTCGGTGAGTTAACTTATTAAAAGAGCTTGTTATCACGACTTGAACCGGCCGAAAATTTTACAGGTTTTGCTTTGGGGGATACTGTGGACACCATATATTTTATTTCTATATACTTACTTCCAAGTGTGAAGTTGTGACATCTTTTCTGGCCCCGCCCGTAATTCTCCACCGTTATGCAGCATTGTTTGTGCTTCAGTGGGCAGTCAGAGTTGAACTCACACGAGTGCTCTGTTTCGAATTGCATTAGGTCTTGTGGTCTTTTCCAATGTCTTGTTGGACAGTAATACGCTGTTAGAAATATAGAAAAGGAATTAAAGAAAGGAATATCAAAATTAATGTTTGCTAAGAAAACTCTGTATGAACTCTCAGTGAGTAGTGTGGCGATCACACGAGTGCTCTGTTTCGAATTGCATTAGGTCCTGTGGCCTTTTCCAGTGTTCTTGCTGTATAGTAATACGCTGTTTGAAATATAGAAAAGGAATATCAAAATTAATGTTTGCTAACAAAGCTCTGTATGAACTCTCAGTGAGTAGTGTGTCGATCACACGAGCGCATTGTTTTGAATTGCATTAGGTTCTTTGGTGTTATCCAGTGTCTTGTTGGACAGTAATACCCTGTTTGTAATATAGAAAAGGAATATCAAAATTAGTGGTTGCTAACAGAACTCTTGTGTAAGCTCTCAATGATTAGTGATGTTTGTTTCGAATTGCATTAGGTTCTTTGGTCTTTTCCAGCGTCTTGTTGGACAGTAATCCCTGTTTGAAATACAGGGTGGTCCACAAAAAACTGACGACCCACCATTTTCTAAATCCAACTTTTCTAGTTAGCACCCCTCAGAACCAGGATAGGACAGAAATCAAATCTAATGAAACGGAAGATCTCTGTCCTCTCCTGGTTCTGAGGAGTGCTAAATAGAAAAGTTGGACTTAGAAAATGTTGGGTCGTCAGTTTTTTTGTGGACCACCCTGTGTAGAAATGAATATCAAAATTAATGTTTGCTTACAGAACTCTGTACTAGCTCTCAGTGATCAGCGTAGTGATTACACGAGTAATTTGTTTCGAATTGCATTAGGTCCTCTGGTCTTTTCCAGTGTCTTGTTTGACAGTAATACTCTGTTTGAAATGTAGAAAAGGAATATAAAAATTTATATTTGCTAACCGAACTCTGCACGAGCTTTTTATTTCAGCTATAAATGATTACCTAAATACAAATCCTACTTAAAAAATTCAACTGTGCTTTCGATGGTTGATTTACAAGTGTTCCTGGACTGTTCCTAATTAAGTTATATGACTTTAATGCAGAATAGCTTATGTGCTATACTTAAACAATTGGGACAGTATTTTGGGACCGTAATTTTGTTAAACTCAGTTGTTACAAACAAATTTTAAGCAATTTTTATTTGTTTGCCCTGTTTTAACGTCTCGAGTTCAGAATTTGTGATTGCTGGAATAATAAACGATTAGAGTGTCTTAAGGATTGTTTGAATTTTCTTAAGCATCTTAAATTAAAAGAGAAGTTTAGCCATTAAGATACCTTCTGATTTAACAACATCAGGGCTAAGAGGTAAACCAAAACCAAATAAACATCATTTCAAAGCATTAAAGTATAAACTCACTCTCCCACATTCTGTATACATGCCAATATTGTATACAGGAAAATTGGAAATAAGCCAACAGCGAAAATCATACACTAGAAATAACGTAGTTCAGTAAGCCACCTTTATGCTCTTACGTTTCGTTGGAGGGGCATCACCCGGATTCGAACCAGCTACCCAGTTCGCCTCAGATCACTTGCATAGAGCCTTAGTCGCTATGGCCACATCCTCCACTGGCATAAAGATAACTCACTGAACCCGTTATTAAGGTCATTAAGGTCATAAAGAGCATAAAGGTGGCTTACTGAACTACGTTATTTCTAGTGTATGATTTTCGCTGTTGGCTTATTTCCAATTTTCCTTAGTATTTTTTCCAGCGATTTTTGTCTATATAAATACACAAGCAACTTCCACTATTTAGCATGTCAAGTGCACAACATTAACTATCAAACTCCATACACGTGCTTCACTACTGCCTCAACAACAATGCCTCCCTCTAGTGGGAACCACCAAATCAACAAAGGTCAGTGACAGGTAAGTGGCGCCGTCTATTAATAAGGCAGTGAATTAACAGTCAAAATGGTATAAACAATAAATGAAAAGCCAGTTACGTTTTCCAAACACCAGTAAGTTGCCAGCATGTTTCATGCCTGCATTTCCTTTCATAACCTAGCCAGAACAGGCCACACTTTTACAAATTTTCCTTTTCCAAAAACCATCGACATTTTTAATAACAGTAACCCCTCCCCAGTCAACGTTATGTTCTATTTCTCAAGTATGTCTAGCAATGGCGCTCTGTTTCGTCCTCCCTTTGCTTGCAACACCTTTACGTTTACAAAGATGTTTTTTTTTTTTAACCTTCTACTGCTCACTCCTATATAAAAATTACCGTAACATTTGCACTTTACCCGGTGAACAAGACCACATGTCGTCATGAAAGGAAGATAGATTCATTAAGTTACCTATTGTTGGTAAGGTTTGTAAGAAACTTAAGAAATTTAAACGCAAGATAAAAGTTGTTTACTATCATGGTCACAAAATTAAAAATATTCTTCCAAGAAATCTTGAAAATAAGATGGCAGGTGGCCTTGTTACCGAGTTAATTTTGAAGTTGCCATTAGTTTTTATCATCACGGCGATAGCCGTGTATATACAGGGTGATTCATAGAGTACTGAAAAATAGGCCTATGAATGTAGGCCTATAAAATGTAGGCATATACTATAGGGGTGCCTAATTTCAATAGCACATGAAACAAAAACCTTTGTTCAATCTAATTAAGAAAGTTTTCGTTTCATGTGTTATTAAAATTAGGCACCCCTATATACACCTACATTTTATAGGCCTACATTCATAGGCCTATTTTTCAGTACTTTATGAATCTCCCTGTATTATGATTGAAGTCCTCTCTCCAGCAAAACTAAAACTATTAAGTTCTCCGTTTTTATTAAATATATTTCCACCAAACTTGGCCAGATAGTAGATAGCAACTTTTCCCAACTGCATACCAACTTTTATGCAAATCCATGTAAGAGTAAAAGTAGGGAACCATACGTAAATTCGAAAACTGTTCACTTGTTGTTGTTCTTCTTCTTCTTGTGTGACACGGTTTCAGAAAAAAACTACTGCACCTAACTAAAAATCTGAAACATGATCTTAGCTAGAAATTTCCCTGGGCTTCATCTTCAACGAACGATTGATTTACAATTGATTTCATTTTGATTGTTTTACATTGTGTTAACCATTGTAACCATTGTTGCAGACATAGGGCCTTAGGGCTTCGGGCATATGACCAGGAGTGCATGGTTAACGCTCGTTAAACCCTTTGAACCATTGTAATTAGGAAACATTGCCACTCAGCAAACTTCAAATCCATTCTTCGCGTGCACGTGTTATGTCTTTGCTAAAAAGTTGATTGTTGAAGGGCAAAATGAAAGAATTCGTGTTTCAGCTAAATGCATATAGATTTAAACCAAACTAAGCTACGTTGTTAATTTCGAGGCCTAAATTGGCAGCTATAGAAACGATACAATGGCGTATTTATTTCGTAAAAATGCAGAATTTCAGAGCCGAATTGAATTGTTTCAAAATGGCCAGCAACAATGAATGCATAAACCTTTGTAGCACGACGCCATAGCCGTACAAAAGGTACACGGATTACTAACAAAAACGTCAAGTGTGCCGTAAAAAAGGAGGTTATAATTATGATTGAAGTTTCACTTTACTTGTTAAAATGTACACGGATAAAAATTGATGATTTTTAATAGTGAAATAATCAAATGTACAATTCAGAAAATTGCATCTGTTTAAGTGCTGTTGTTCTTTACGAATCATATATTTAAAACGTAAAGCACAACAGCACTTAAACAGATGCGTATTTCTGAACATAAAGGTGATATAGGCAATGAGCGGAAGAAACCGCATGCTTCTGCTAGACATGCTTGGGAAATGGACCGTAACATTTATTGGGGAAGAGTTAGTGTTGTTAAAAAAGTCAAATGATTCTGGGTGTTTGTCCATTAAAGTCTTTGTTGGCCAGGTTATAAATGGAAATGTAGGGATAGAAAAATATTAACAACTATAGTAGTATTTGGAAAATGTAACTGGTATGGCTTTTCTTTTATTATTTATTCTACTTTTGCTGTTATACATCACTTTATTCAAACATGGCGCCACTTGGCCTGTCATTGATATTTGCGGGTTTTGATGGTTCCCACCAGAGGTAGTTATTGTTGTTAAAGGGAAAGCAATTGTTTGGCTTTTGGCAATAATGTTGTACACTTGACATGATAAACAGTGGGAGTTGTTTGTTTACAATATTGGTATGTATATACAGAATGTGGGAGAGTGTGTTTAGGCCTATAGTTTAATGCTTTGAAAAGATGATTATTTGGTATTGTTTACCTTTTTAGCCCTGAACATATCTTGTTAGGTGAAAATGCTTAGCTATATTAAATCGGATGGTGTGTAATTAATCGATGAAAGTTTACTTTTAATTAAACTTCAAGACACCATAAATCGTGTAAATAACATGTAAATGAAAATGAATAACAGAAAAAAATGACTTACTTGTTGGATTGCCGACTGCAGCTCTTCCTTCTTGGAGCAGAAATTCATGTGTTAAATCATAATCGGCCGAAAAATCCTCCTCGCCGCCTAAGAAATAATATTAATTCGTGGTTCAATACCGACGAAAAGCACAGCTACTTAAATTCAAATCAAGTACATGCATGGTTTATCACCTATAACAGGATTGTTTTATTAACCCATTCGCTACTGGTGTCCTCGAACAAGGACATAAAGTATTTGGGCCAAGTACTAATTCCCCACATGAGCCGCAAACTTTGTAAGGGAGCCCGGGAATCCTGAGCAAAGCGAGCTGCAACAGCCCGGTAGTCAGCGTCGACGTCTCCAAGCCAAGAGACTGCTGGCTCGAATACCGCGACCGACCATCATATGAGGCCATCATATGGGTTAAATCGAGATTTTTTGTTTTTTCTTTCCGCAAAACGAGCACCACGCCGGCTTATACTGAGAATTTTCGTTTTCTTTTCACTAAATGAGGACCATGGTCGGATTACACTGGGAAGACCCCGGCTCATCGAAACCGAATCCGACAGCGGACCTCCTCCTTTTGTAATTATACAGAACGAAGCTTTTCTCAATGAGCGCGTACAAACAAACCACAGATCTGTACAGTATACCTCACTTAGAGGATGCTGCTTTGTTTTATGCCCTTATTAGAGAAATGACGTCAGCTTCGTTAATCGTCGGGTGTTTACGGAAACACCACAAAGCCGTTTCTCGGTTAAGATTCGTTTAATTTGGCGTATCAACAACATAAAAATGACGTTAGGCCTAATACAAAACTCCAATGTCGAAGCGAACGAAATTACATGTTGGTTAATGAAATGCGATGGTGGAATGGCGTCAGCTTCTTTAATCGTCGGGTTTTTTCGGCAACACGAAGCTGCTTATACGTTTCATTTGGCGTATCAACAACATAAAAATGAGGTTAGGCCTAATACAAAATGCCAATGTCGTAGCGAACGAAATTGCAGGTTGATTGATGAAATGCGATGGTGGATGGTAACGCTACGCCAGATAAGAGTTAAACATCGTCAACAAAACATAAAAGGTAAACATTATAAACAAAACTAAATACCGTAAATCAAAATTACTTCGTATGTCGAAATCGAGATCGTAAATCGAAACCGAATCCCTAACACGAAATTCCTTCAGAAAATCGTTTAGGGAAGAGAAAACAAAAATTCACAACCGAATTCCACTCGTGCTTGTATTAAATGTATAATTTGGGTGTTTTAGCACTCAACTCGACCTTCGGTCTCAGGAAATTAAAACTGGAAAGGAGTTTCGTGCTAAAACACCCAAATTGTCGATTTAATACAAGCACTCGTGGTATTATAACTGAAAAGACCACGATGAAAAGACCACACCAGAGCTTTCTGCTTCAGTAATTATACAGATCGAAGCTTTAGTTGTTTCTGAATGGCCGCCGACAAACAAAACCACAGAGGTATACAGTATATATCACTTAGATGACGCGATTTCGCTTTCGTTCTCATTATCCCCATATTAAGGGACATGACGCCACCTTCGTCAATCATCGGACTTTCACGGAAAAACGAAGCTGCTTCTCGGAAGCGTTCGGAGTAGTTATGCCCGTATATTAGGGCATTGAAGTCACTTTCGTGAATCGTCGGACTTTTATGGAAACACGAAGATGCTTTTCGGTCAGGGCACGTTTAACCTGGGACGATATAAAACTGCGTTTACCGGACAATCAGATTCACGACTGAAGGCGCAGCCAGCATCGATACTTCCGCTATGCGATTATGGGATGGCAGCCGCCACAATGATTTTCATGGGGTACACAATGTTGGAGAAGCACAAGTCCGACGAATAGGGTAAAACACGCATGGCTACAGTTAGATTGTGATACTTTTTGCAAAATTTATCCTGGCACAGGCAAAAGTTCGAACTAAGTTTCCAATAGCTGTTCGATTTTAGAAATTGATGTTTGCATCATTTTTAAGGTATACAGCGTTTTTTACATTTGTAGCAACCTGCTCAATACATGCATTACCTTCGTCGCACAATTATGACAGAAATGATGAATTATGGGATGTGTATGGGACGATATATAGTAAACTGCAATATGGTAATTCTAGAACATATTTATTTATTTAATTTACAAAATTATTGTAACCCCCTACAAAGAGCATGACAGCAATTGCAGATCAAAACAACAATATCACGAATCTCATTCAGGCGAGAGGAACGGCGAGAACGGAATATAATCAGGTACCGCCATATTTTTTTAATGTGGCAGCGCCTGCGGTTGTACCCAGTTCTCGCCTCTGCACTCGTCTGAATGAGATTCGTGATGATGTTGTTTTTATCTGAAATTGCTGTCATGCTCTTGACGGAGGGGGGGTTACAATAATTTTTTTTTAATAAAATAAATAAATTTATTGCAGGATTGCCCTTTAGCGAATCTCGTCAGATCTCATTCCGACGAGAACCGGAAGTTGGCTGGCGCCATGTTGGCGTTATTGACGTCGGCTAAGCGTCGGAAGGAAGGCAGCGTGCGGAGGTTTGGAATGCATTGTTTGTAGTACAGTTGCGACTCCCTGGTTTAACGTGGTGTTTCCGCTCTGCGGCATTAGAATGGTGTCGTTTAGGCCTAACACGACACACCTGAGCTGAACATCGTAAACATCATAAAAACTAAGTTACCTCGTAAATAGAAAATAGGGATGGGTCAGTTTCATTTTGTTGTCTTCGGTTCCGGTTTCGGTTTACACACACACAAAACCGCGGTTTCGGTTTCGGTATCGGTTTTTGTCACCAGCCACCCAAACCAGCTATTTCTAGTTTGTTTTCTTGTAATAATAGTATTACTAGCTTTTAACTCCCTCCTGCTTTCACTTTCAGCAGCGTCATAGCCCATGGGCCTAGCGGTAGCAACGTTTTGCTCTACTATTTCCTTTTCAATGACTGTCATTTATACGTATAAAATGATAATTACTAAAAAAATATTAGAAAAACAGATCAATTTTTGATTTTTCGAACACCGTACGAAAAACCGACACAAAATCCGAATCGGTTTCGGTTTGCAGTAAAAACCGAAAATTCTGTTTCGGTTTCGGTTACCGACCCATTCCTAATAGAAAATCGAAATCGAAACACGAAATTGCTTTGGAGATACGTTTTGCAGAAAGAAAATAAAAATTCTCGAAACGAATCCCTCTCGTGCTTCTACGCAGTGTATAATTTCACTCAACTCCTTTCTAGATTTAATTTCCCAAGACCGCAGGTCGAAGAATTCCAATAAACGTTCCTGTAAGGTTTCAGATACTACAGTGTTGCTCTATTGTTTAGTCCACGTGAAACCTTTCTGCTGTAACGAACCGTTATCGTAAATACAATTTAAGCAAAAACTAAAATTTCAAAAATTGTCATGCCCAAATAAAGGAAGAATAATGTAAGGCAACACACTCGACTACTGTGTTGGCTAAATTTTTTCAGTTTTCTACTTTTCTTTCATCATCCTACAGGTGATACATGTGTCATATATGGATTTTTGTCTAACCAAGTTTGGTCTAAGTTTGTAAGTTCAGTAAATTCATCATTCATCCACAACGTCGTCATATAGTTATTGCTTCTTGCCTGACCCAGCTTGGTCCATAGGCACTGCTTCAAGTTCAGTACTTCATCGTTCATCCCCAACATCGTCTTTACAGTTTATGGATTCTTGTCTGACTCAGTTTGGTCTACAGACACTGATTGCTGTAAGTTCAGTAAGTTCAATCGTCCACATCTCTTACTGCTGCAATTCCAGCATTCATAACCATATGAGCATCCTATGTAAGATCCTTTAAGGTCCTATGTAAGATCATTTATGATTCTTTAAGTTCTTACAAGAAGAGCAAAACTTACAAGATCCTGTAAGGTCCTGTAAGAACTTGAAGGATCTTACAAGATCTTATATAGGATGCTCACATGGGTATCCACAGCATCGTCTTATAGTTTATGGATTTTTATCTGACGTACTTTGATCCACTTTCACTGCTTGCTGCAAGGCCAGTGAAGTCAGCATTCAAGCACAGGACAACGTCTTAGTTCATTCCATGTTATATCCGTTTCAATTTGTTCTAGCCTAAATAATCCATCTAGCTTGCAACACTTTTGAGGAAAGCGTGAGTCACCATTTTGGATCTGACTGCAGCACAATGTCAACACTCAATCCGGCTGATATCAGGAAAGATAAGACCTAAAGAGTTTGAGATTTAACACGTTGTGATACTTACGAAGCAAGGACCCAGCAGCTATAGTGCAGATGAGTAAGACAATAGAAGATATCATGGCGGCGATTCAAATAGCTAGAAAATAAAAATAATGAAAAATAATAACATTCTAGAAGGTTAGGATGGAAACAAACGTGAACAGCTTAAAAGACTATTCTCTGATAAAAAGTGTTATATGGGTTTGCTGTAACAGTCAAATAACAATTCTAGTTTTTTCTGATCACTCATTATTTGTACTTTTTCTAAATGTATTATTTAGTTTGTATTATACACTATATGTCTTTTGAATGTTTTGAATATAGTGTTGACAACTATAAATATTTTTGAGCTTCTTATCACCTGTATGAATTTAAAAATAAAGCAAGTCAATGCGTTTCACACCAACTATAAAAGCATTAGATTGCTTCAGATGACTTGAGGAATAACAAACTTCCAAAAAGGTAAAAAAGCTATAGGCTAATTTCGCGGGTAATTGTCAACCCTTAGTCTCTGAACCATTCACTCACAGTCTATGCGGCTTCAAACTAACTTCTATCTAAAGAAACATATGGCGCATAAATGGACGATCACGGATCATGAACCGAGCATAACATTTCTCATTATCTTCGTTTGATTAGTCAATGGTAAATTTGTGTAGTTGCTTAAGCCTTTGCCAACCATTTCTGTTTCCGTATGTCCACATGACAGCTTCTCCTAGTAACCACACCGACCTAACGAAGGAGACTGGGTCAAGGCATTCATTGCGACACACCTGGCATGGCAGCATCGATTTATAGCATAAAATTTCTAGTATATTTCTAGCATTTCTAGTATAAAATGGTCGATTTATTTCTAATTGCCAGCTTTCAATGGTATTTTTAAGATTCAACAGACCCACAGTGGGCACCATGTTGAGAAAAAAATGCTTCCTTCAGTACGCAAATTCTCTAGTAACGTGTAGGGATGGGTCGATAACCGAAACCGAAACCGAATTTTCGGTTTTTACTGAAAACCGAAACCGATTCGGATTTTGTGTCGGTTTTTCGTATGGTTTTCAAAAATCAAAAATTGATCTGTTTTTCTTTTTAATTTTTTTAAATAATTATCATTTTGTACGTATAAATGACAGTCATTAAAAAGAAAATAGTAGAGGTGAATGGTGCCACAGCTAGGCCCATGGTTTATGACGCTGCTGAAAGTGAAAGCAGGAGTGAGTTAGAAGCTGGTAATACTAATGTTACAAGAAAACAAACTAGAAATAGCTGGTTTGGGTGGATGGTAGCAAATACCGATACCGAAACTGAAACAGCGGGTTTTGTGTGCGTGAAAACCGAAACCGGAGCCGAAGTAAAAAAAAAATGAAACCGATCCATCCCTATTAACGTGCATAGACCCCCGAGAGGGCGGGGGACAACTCTTAGTAAAATGGCAAGTTTTTAAGTTACGGCATTTTTTATTTACTTTTTTACAATGTATTTTAATCCATTTTCTTCCCCTGTCTTATCTTTTTGGCCGATTTACGTGTTTTTTTAGCCTTTTTTTTAGGCGTTTAGGCCTATTCTCAGGCACCGATACACTGCAAATGTCGTACACGTCGCGCAAGTCGTTATTTTTCGTTCGACAGCAAGCGTATTTAGGACCAGAAACGACGACATGCTCAGCCATTCTTAAGGATGGCTGACAGAGCAGCGTCAAGTGACGTCATTTTGGCCACGAGTTACCGTTTTGGAGGGTATAGCTACAAGGTGCACTAGATTAAAATGTAGGGGGAAAAACGCCAATTCTAGTCAAGACAGTGCTTTGAGAGCGGTTTTCTTAGGCTTAAAAAAACGTTGTTTTCGCCAACAACAAAAATCGCGCCTTATAGGCTTAAGAAACCAGTCTAATAGCATTGGCTTCAGTAAGACGACCTTCTTTTCAATTTTTGCAGGAGGTACAGATGTATGACAAGATTTAGATTAGGGGTTTGGATAACATCTCTGTAATGTGTGGTGCAGTGGCAACCCGGACCACTGCACTGTGACTGAGGTTGGCGCTAATGACCAAGTTGTCGACGCGCCATTAAGCCTTAATCCCCCCCCCTTCTTTTCGCCCTCCAGTGCCCCTTGCAGCTAACCCAGTTACCGGCTCCACCATAGAGTTACATACAATAATACTACGTTATGCCACTGCCCTATAGTCCAGTAGAATTAGCTAAAATGTCGACGATCCCTGGAACTAATTCAGAAGGCGATGAAACTTGGTAGATATGTTCTGATTACCATTGTAAACTTTCCCCTAAAATTCCCCAACTTTCCCACTTGAGCTCCGCCGCCATCTTAGAAAATCGCGGCCATTTTCACATTTTTTTTACCGTCTAGTCGAGAAGAAACTAGCTAAATGAACCATCAATTCAAATGTTTTTGCATCGTAGAACGCTGAAAGTAAGTTTTCATTCTGGCGATTGTATTCCCTCCTTCCCTACCCCCAGAATTTCCCCGAGCTCGAGCAAACAGGTGTTGACAAAGGAGGGTAAATATACACAAAGGACTTACGTAGGTTAAACAGGTAATAAGGTAATGTTATAAATCCAAGACACAGTTCGTTGGGATACAATCTCCTATAACATGTCTTCCAAAAGAAAAATACCCAGCAAAAATTGGCAAAGACGTAGTGCTGCAAACACTGTCGTAGCATCCAGCTGTTGCAACTTCCGTGATTGATGGTCCGCTTTAAAACTAATAAATTTACTACCAAAGCCACCTGAACAAACAGAAGCAAACTAACTTAAACCCGAACTTAAAACGATTTCATAAACTTAACAGGTTGTGTCTGCCGTTATCAACATTTGCGTGGAACTGTTTCAGATCATTTCTTGAAATCTCAAGTTATTGAACTGGTAATAAACTTTTATTGGCTGTGTTTTAAATATTACGTAAGAAAAAAATTCATAATTCGGAAATAGAATACAGTAAACCAAATTTAGATTAAAAAAATCGCCTTGGTAATAAAGAGAAAATTAAATTAATCATTTTATACATGTCATCTAAAAATCAACTTTTGAGTGATTTTTTTAGGCGTTTAAATAAAAAGGTTGATTCTAAATCCTAAAAGTTGCAGCAAGTTTTTTCAGGAAATCGAAAGAATTGGAGCATTTTTTTTCATACCTCCACATTTCGAATAGCCCTTAGTATGATGTGATAAATAAAAGAAATTTACAATATCAATCATAAACTGTTTTGTACCATGTCAAGAAAAAACAAGAATTTCATAAAGAAATAAATAAACTGCTTATGCAAAACATCGCAACATTATTATTTTCGTAGACCAAAACACCCCACCTATTTAAGCTGTTTACAGGAAAAAATATCAGCTGGGAACATTGGAAGAAAACGGCCTCTCGTCCGTCAGCGCAAAGAGTGCGGCTTTCATTAATTTTTGACGGCCAAACGAAGCCTTCGCCCCAAATATTTTGTGGGAAAATATTGTTCAGTTGATCATTTTACGTCATTCTAGCCCAACGAGAGATCAATCGGTGAGGAGCCCTTATTCTTCCCATAAGCCACGTAAAGTACACTTGTTCTCTCTATTGTTTATTTTTACTATCGAAAGGGATCGTGGAATGAATTTATAATTCTGCCTGTATTCCGTTAGCTACGCACCTAGTATGCACTATCCCGTTGCCTCACACGTTTGTCGAATTGATCTACAACAAACTGTTACACTAAATAATCGATTATACAATAATTACGTGATTAGCAGGAGCCACGTAATTACCCGAATTGCCAAGACGCGAAGAATCCTGGGACAGTCCTCCCAGTGAACCATTTTTTTTTTCAGTGGTTCGTCAATAGCCCAACAACAGATAGAATTCCGTTTTCCGTGCATGTTGTCAAAACCTGAAATAAGCTGGGCCAGTTCCAGTTCAACTTTTTTTTCATATAGAAACATAATTGGCAAAAATTTTTAGTCTAGGACCTACAACCCTTCATATGCAAACGATTTAACCATAAACATTTCAATAACAACGTCTATAATTTGCTGGCACGTCTTCTAATCGAAATCATTAAAAATCTACTAATATTTCAGTCACTTCTGGCCAGATGCTAAAGGTGATAGGCATGACCCGTTCAAATAAACGACTGAGTGGGACGTGACGTAATTTAACAATAGCTCACGACGCAAGCTCCTTTTTCTCCCCAACTGTATTTCAATAACTGCTTTATGCATTAAATACATAATCAGTTAAAAATCGTATTTCCATACTATGGATGACAGAACAACTCCCGTAACTGAATAAATAATAAAATAAAACATTGTTACGTTTCAAGAAAAAGGGTGGAAAAAAAATGCTGCCAACCCTTTGAGGTTACACGAGTACCAACATGGGGGTAATATTACACCGCATATAAAGTACAGGAAAAAATCGTAAAATGTGCAGGGGGCTAATTTTTAAAATAACACTTTTATTGACTTCAGCACCCATTCTTTTTCTGTCAACCAGGGCAGTTTTTAAAAAAAAAAGTAATTGTCAGTGTTTTCATTTAACGTCCAAAGTATTATTCGGTGCGATTAAGTTGGCGAATGTTTTGGTTTGTTGATATCACTCCTTTGAAGGGCCGAACCATTCGGAACTTGGCGGCCCCTTTTAACAGTTTTGGTTTTTGATATGATATCACTCCTTTTTTTTTAAATTGTGTATTTACTCAACTTCACTACCGTGCAGATGTGTAATAAAGTGCCACGTCAACAATAAATTGGTTTTCAACACTTTGCTATTACTTTTTGCCTATACGCCGAACAATTTTTAACTTAGTTAACTCTTTATAGGTTTTTGTTTGGTTTTAATTTTGTTGCAATTTGTTTTATTTAGTTTTGGTGTGTTGATATCACTCCTTTGAAGGGCCGAACCACTCTCAACTTGGGGTCGTCTTTACCAGTTTTTGGCTTTGTTTATTTTAATTTGTTTTTACAGTTAGTTTATTTTTCGTGAATTGGAGGTGAATACAATTTCTTTGCAACGTTCTTTAGATTTATGGTGCTACACTAGTGTGTGTCAAAGCTTGCACGTCAGTATACACGTTGTCATTGTCCGAACTTTGGCCGTCCAATGAGAGACGATCCCGACAATACTAACAATGGTTATAACAATATTTTCGTA
The DNA here is from genome assembly GCA_023313725.1 of Lithobius niger. Classification (NCBI taxonomy): domain Eukaryota; kingdom Metazoa; phylum Arthropoda; class Chilopoda; order Lithobiomorpha; family Lithobiidae; genus Lithobius; species Lithobius niger. The sequence goes on from JAHWFP010019478.1 coordinate 25,986, forward strand.
CTTACGCGCCCTTCCACGCCATCCCCGTTACGCCCGCAGGCTTCAAACCATAAAAGGTACGCAGTTCGTATTGTACTGTACCCATTCATCCAATTTCATAGCTGGAAGCCTTCCCGTAATCTCGGTATCGATGAATAATCACCCTATGGGATTTAACATGGGGATGAGCGGACTAGCTAGCTAGCTAGTAACACATTTTCAACGTTATTGAGGGTCAGATTTTGCATTGAAAGCAGCTTAGCTGGCATTCCTACACGAGTTAATTTTTGTCAGGTGGGTCATTGCTCTTGATTTCAACACAATTTAAGCTGTTGT